>CAJDSM010049263.1:10000-11176 GCA_903981925.1 Ostrea lurida | reverse complement strand
TGACCTTTGACCAATAACTTGGATCAAGGTCATGACACTTCCTTAGTCCAGGCAACAATTCCTGTGAAATCTTGTTCAGATCTACAGAAGAGGTTCAGAGAGTTATGGCCCGGACAACTATTTCGGAAGGACGCCTGACGGACGGACAACGCCATAAAACAATAATACGTTCCCATCTGAAGACGGGCGTATAAAAAGCAGAGCAAGAGTAGCAATTCTTCAAACAATGCAGATAGTTCAGTTATAAACCAAGGAAACTAACTTAAAGCAGAGTCCAAGCCAATGCAAGGAAAGATTTTGAAATAAATATTTACTGACATTCAGCAAGCGGGTCAAGTCGAACCCTTCAAAGCTTGTCTTGATATTCATGAACATTTTTAGATTAATCAATAATTATCATATGTATCGTAAAATTATCCTTTACCTCCTGTAACATCCAATGACACTTGATTACTGGTCGTGGATCCTACACCATTGCTCACAACAAGCTGGTACTTTACCTCGTCAGTAAAGTCTGTGTTGTTGATCTGTAGTTTGGGATTGGGTGTCAGGCTACTCCCGCTATACTTTCCACTACTGATATCTATGTCCATTACATCGCCATCATCCAAAACTTTCTGCCATTTCAGAGCAGTCCAGTCAAGATTAGAGTTGACGGTACCAGAGAATGTGACAGGACTGCCGAACAACACAGAACTTGTTCCAGTAACTGTCACAGAGGGAGGTTCTGTAACAGAATTTAAAGTTTCAAATGTAAGGAACATCCTTCCTTATACATTGTATCACTCTGGAATGATAAAACTACAGTTTGAACTGGGAAATTATTGTGTCATGTCACAGTCATGATTTCATTTTGCACACACTATTCAAGTCCATCTCAAAACTATAGGGCTCTATCGATCATTGTATTAATCCATTATATTCATTTAGCAAAAATTAAAGCAATATAAATCTATGGTGAAAATGATGTGCTAATCACAATATGCAAAATGCATAAGGATATCAAGTCCATTATTCAAACACTTATGCAAGGCTTTAGCTCGATCTGTCTGACAGCCCAATTTTATCATTTTAAGAAAACCAAGGAAATAGACAGTGCTTAGTATTTACAACATTCATACATTTTGACATCATAGAGATAATGTTTACAATAACAAAGACACATATTATCATCAA
>CAJDSM010049263.1:0-5000 GCA_903981925.1 Ostrea lurida | reverse complement strand
CAAGGATATTTTTGTCCTGTTGTGCCCAAAGGACATCAAGCAGGGCAAACATTTGAGTCTTTTTTTCTATTGGTATAATCCTGTTTCTTTCAAAATTAATATTTTATTGTCAAAAAGACTACAATATATGCAAGCATCATAAATATTCTAACTGCTTGCAAATTGAGCATGACTATAATTTAAAGACTTAAACTTTCACAGATAACTGAGTAAGTGTAATGATTTGTTTGTTTACAGGTGTTAACGACGATTACACAATATTGTGACCGTATAATTTTTTTTTTTTGATTTTCACATTTTCTTAATCATTCCTATCAAATATCAAATGGGCAATCTATCCTTTGTTTGCACATTTAACTACTTTATTCAAATACTATAATCTTATTCCTATTTCAAATGTTTAACCAATAGTTCTGTATAGGAAGTAAAAAAACCAAAAAAAACCAAACAAAGCAAGAATTTTATCCGAAAGCCGAAATGAAAAACTAAAAACCAAACCGTACCTCCTGTAACATCCAGTGCCAACTGGTTGCTTGTTGTCGGGCCCACTGAATTTGACACCTTAACTTGGTAGGTAACCTCGTCACCAGATGTTACACCTTTGATTGTCAGAGTTACTGATCCTGATGCCAGAGTACCAGCCTGTACAAACTTTGTACCATCAATAGTAATGTCTGATGGAGTACCACCAGACACTTTCTGCCAGATGATGCCGGTTGCCACTGGATCTGATGTGAAACTGGCGGTGAATACTGCATTTTGTCCAAGCACAATGGTTGATGGTCCAGCGAGATTCACTGTAGGCACATCTACCACAAGAAACACAAATGAAGTAATAAAGAAATGAATAATCCCTAGTATTGCAAGCGATATGAGTCAGAAGTACAAACACTCTGATAGAAAATGTTACAATAGTGACATATACTGATTTATTTTACCCCCCCCCCCCCTCCCTACTGTTAAAGAAATGAACATTACAGGTAGTAGCATCAACATTTGTGTTAAATTAATATATTTAAAAACTAGATGTGTCAGCACAACACGAATGCCTGGCCCACCTGCAGTGAAGGAAATACATGTACCTATAAGGTTTATCAAGTCATACCCAGAATTTTTTTTTCAAGGGTCAACTCCATTTTTGTATAACAAATCAGTTCAACAAGTCTTCATAAGTATTTACTGACACATCAAAAATCTATTCAAGAATAGAAATAGCTGGATTGCTTTAAAATGTGTTATCTATCATAGAGACAAGTGCAGTACCTGGATCAAGATGAATTAAAAAGAAACCAAAGTATTTGTGGTAAAAAATATTGTCTTCAATGTTTTCATAAAAACTAAAATGTACATGTTCTGAAAAATATCAAGTACAATTTGTTGTGAGAAGAGTTGGTTACATAAAGTAGTAACATGTACGTGATAAAACTTTCAAAAAGACAGATGCACACCTTCAATGTGTACAAAGTTTGAGTTAGAGGTGAGAGAGGAGATTTCACAAAATAGGTACCGTCTATTCAAAGCATGTTTAAACAAGAGGCCCATGGGCCACATCGCTCACCTAAGCACTTCAAATTTCAAATCACCTAACAGAATCTGGAACATGGCTTTCCCCTTCTCTCTCAGAGGTTGGCTATTTACACAGGTTAGCATGCAAGACTTCTCCAAGTGTAGTCATACATCTTCAGGGGTCTTTTGATAGGCCCGGTCTGATAGCACTGTCTGGATGGCTCATGTGTTGGCTGTATACATGACCTTCATGCCTTGAATCTTCTCTCTTATGTAGATGCCCTCAAATCTCACAAGCTGTCCTGCAATTTGTGTGACTTGCTAGTCACAATAGGCCTTTTCTTTTGTGGGTTGAATTGTCTCATGTGGTTCCTCCTGACCTTTATCTGTTCCCTCTTCCTGGGTCACTCCCCGGTCAATGGAAGTGACCCTTTCTAGTTTGACGAGTGGGTCAAAGCTGGAGATGAACTTTGTGGGAGAGCTGCCTCCTCTCCATGTTGGACAGTTATTGGTTGTGGTTAGAAAATGTTGGACAGTCCTGTTGGAATCTCCTCTTACTCCCATGAGATTCCTGCGAATTTTTGTTTGTGCAGTTTCTGGCAAAGTGCCCATATTGATTGCAGGCAAAGCAAATTCCATAACTGTGGAATCATTTTAATTCGTGGGGGTCAATGTTCATGGGTAACCAAAATTATTGTACTGGTTCGTGGAGATGTAATTTCGTGGGTAACTAGCCTGTTCTATGCGCAAGATATATGAGTCAGCTCTCGTTACAACGACCATGTTCATTTCTGATCATTTTGCCATTATATCGAATCTGCCGTTGTAACGAAATGCCTATTTTACAGGTACGAGTTATATTTCCCTTTGTTTTATCATCAGCACAATATGCAATAGTGATCTCCGTAGACATTCACCATGCGTTTATTTTCAGTACGGTACAAATAATAATTACACTCGTGTCCCCCTTCCTGTCTATTTCTAAAATCTTAAGTGTGAAAATATTACCGATAGCAAAATTTAATGTCTTTATAAACATGGGTCGTTGAAGAATCTCAGATAACCTGCCGTTATATCAGATTTTATATAGTGTCAAAATGCACAAATACTGCTGGCGCCGAAGTGCAAATATGCCATTATATCAAGCGAAATAAAGTGTGCAGATTTGTTACCAACAAAATTCTGCCATAAGACGAATTTGCCAGTATATCGCATGCCGCTGTAACAAACGCTGACTGTAATACTTACTGATAATGAAAGTATTTTGTCTAATTATTTATACACTTACTGGCAATTAAAGTATTTTTGTTCAATGAATTATTTATTACTTACGCAAGCTTGATCATGAAATAGCGCGATTCATTTTACAAGACCAGATAAATAATGCAACTGGGATAATACATATAGAATTTTTTTTTTAAAAATTAACAAGAGTGTGTTTGTGGAACACTGATGCCCCCGGATTTCACATGCCAGTGAAAGTGGCTTGCCAAAGGATTATGCACGTTGAAATATGAAAAATCTCAAGTTATGGCCAATGTTTAAGTTTTTGAAAAGTAGGTCAAAATCAAGGTCAAGAGCAAAAAATCTTGTACCAGTAGAAAGGGCTTGTCATAAGGAACACCACATGTGTAATATGAAAGTCCATCACTTGCCATTCAAAAGTTATGGCCAATATTAAAAAAATTTTGAAAAGAGAGGTCAAACTTCAAGGTCAGGAGGTCAAAAAATTTGGTTACAGTAGAAAGGCTTTCATAAGGAACACACGTGTAATTATGAAAGTCCATTCACTTGCCATTCAAAAGTTATGACCAACGTTAAAGTTCAAGGTCAAGGCCAGGTCAAAAACAAAATTTTGGGACCAGTAAGAAAGCCTGGCTTGTCTTAAGAACACCCACAATCAGTGTGTAATATCAAAGTCCCATCACTTGCCATTTCAAAGTTATTGACAATTGTAGTTTTTGTAGACAAACGAACAATTGGACAGACCAAAAACTATATGCCCCTGAATTGAAGATTCCGGGGGCAAAAAATGTTCACAGGGATATAAATTCGTGGGTATGGGTGATCTACGAATCCACGAACATCGATCCCCCACGAACAATGATGATTCTACAGTATTTGCTCTGTTTGGCTGATAACCTGAATTTTTCCAAGATGCTTTTCAGTTCTCGTTATTTCCTGGTGTGGCTTCTTTACTCTGCATCGAGTTATATCTCTCCTGAGAATGCCACTGATTGGGATAAGTTGGCTGTTCATTAAATTGCATCTGCTGGATGATACCTGATCGATAACTGGCTCAGCATATCTTTGATGTCCGAGACAAAATTGGTGCTGTCAGAAGCATCTACTTCCAAGATTATGCTGGGCAACATTCCCTCCTGTGTACTGCTTTTCTGCTGGTTTAGTGGCCTTATTAATGGGATTCTGTTTATCGGGACCCTTTACTTGCCTGGTGGCCTTCTAGTCCCTTCTATCGATACATTCCTAAATGTGAGGATATCTCGTGGTCTCTAGATAATGCACCACATAATACACGGCATCCTCTATGGTCTCTGGTTCCTTGTTCAATTCTACATGTACTCTGGCCTTGTGATCGCGAAGTCCGAGAAGGAACTTTCCAAGCAGGTCCTCCTGTCTAATTGAAGCACTTCTGTTTTTATAGGCCTTGTCATATAGCCATTTCAGCTCACCAGCATATTCCTCTGCTGATTCCCCTTGCTGTTGGTTTCTTCGAGTAAACTGGATGATGTACATTTTGGTAGTTTCGATTTCTCCAAATCTACTGTGCAGTTCCTTAATCAGGCGCTTGTAGTGGCTCAGGACAGAGGTAGGTAGTTGCCCGTATGCAAACTCCCCAGCTACTCCCTGTAGCCTTGGAAGTATTTCACGCAGCTTTTCCTCCCGTGTCCACTGCTCAATATCGGCTACAGCCTCAAATCTGTTGTACCAGACTTCCCATTTCTTAGCTGTGGCTGTAAATGCTGGTAACTTCAGGCTAGACTTCTGACTTCAGTTAGCCGGTCGACATACTTCATTGGTTCGTATGATCGGTACTTGTCGCATCTGACATGCCATGCTGCAGCTCCTCGCAAGGCATTCAGAGGATTTCCCACTCTTAGGACTATCCTTACAGATGGAATGATTATGTTGATGACCAGCCAATCCTTCAAAAGCTGACTGGATAGGTGATATTTTCTAGCAAGGAATATCCCTTAATGCTCCTTTGACACACCATGAATACCATCATTGGAAGGATGCCTAGTTGGAGTTTTGGGTTCTGCTGGGTCTGACTTGAACAGATTTCTCTTTCTATTATGTGCTACTGGACTTGCTCTCACAGTAGGTGGGTCTGCTTCTTGTGTGAAATATAGGTAATCAAAGATTACAGAGCTCACATTGATGGGGCAACACCTTTATATGACACCATTATTATATCTATGTTCCCCAAACACACTATATCAACCTATGTTAAATTTTGGTCCCCTATTGTG
>CAJDSM010049261.1:0-10916 GCA_903981925.1 Ostrea lurida | reverse complement strand
CTTGATTTTTTCAGATGATGAAGAAGATCCTCCAGGTGAAAAAACAAAATGTGAAATGAAATTGAATTGCAATCATGGAGCTGAAAATCAAGCCATTGCTCAAACAATCGTATTTTCATATATTCAAAGAAAACGACATCCAAGTTTCCAGAATTATTTGATCCAAATATAGTGTTTTCTCCATACCATTTCAGCAATCTTGAATGTCTGATTCATTAAATGACATTCTGATATGCAGTGTAAAATTGCCCATTTTTCAAGACAAGGAAAAAACTGAAAAGTTGAGTGTTGAATCCATTCTGTTCCTGTGGATGGTTTTGCACTACAGGATATGTGATGTTGGAATCAATATTTCAGAGTTGCTTCAAAGTGAATATATCGAAAACTTGCGGGACATTCAATCAAACTTTCCGGAGAGAGCGCGGGAAAAGTTCTCACTATATGAGGAATCATCGAGGATTGACATCTCTAGGTTTCTACCGATACCAGAAGAATCATTTCCATATTTTGACAGTTTCCTGTATGGCTATAGATTGTTTACACCTAGAAGGTTAAAAACATTCAACAACAATAACATATAAAGTATGCACTGAAGTTTGTAAATGATAGGAAGTGTTTTGTGTAAAACTTTAAATTCCTTAATACTTTGTATATTCATTAATAAAGCTTTTGAAATATATGCATGTTTTGAACAATTTTAAATTTACTCTATATCAGGAAGTGTGAATGTCAATGTCGGATGGTATATCTCTGGTGTATCTCAGGGTCTGTGTTTGCGTGGATGCTGTCAAGAGCAAAGGCCAGTAGGACGTTGCTGTGCCAGGAACCCTTTCGTCTCTGACCCATTCCAAACACGGGGATGCGCGACATTTCAGGAGTTGCTTTATGCAAGGTTTCCGGAGATCAGCACCAACAGTTTGGGTGCTCGCACTCGGGTCACTTTAGTCAATTTCATGTATAACCTCGGGTGTGTTACATTTTTCACCATTGGACGTACACTTCGTACAGGTATGCTTTTAAAAAAATGTCACTTTCAAAGGCACGGAGAGATGACAGCCTCAAACGTCCTTCACATCATGTAACTATAACTGCTTCTCTTTGAGAATTATGTGTTTTTTTCTCAAAATACAATTTTTGAGGGCAAGCATGATAGAAGGCATATTTGTTCACTACTTTCATAAAGTGGCAGTATGTCCTGGAGAGTAAATAGATGACCACGTGACAAATGTTAGGTGTAACTATATGTACATCCGAGATTAGATGTAGGCTACCGGAATCTGCCGAAGTTTGCAGATTGTGGGTGTTCAGTCGGTCGGAAGCGCAAGATTTGGAAGTTTGGATTTTTTGAAAAACAAATTATTCCCCTGCCATAAAATGCCAAACTATGACAGATACGTTTCCACTCTCTCACTGCCAGAAGGCACGATACGCAAGCTTCACTAACACCTCTTTCAACTCTTTATATCAGTGACAATATAAACAGTTATTCCCGTGTCCAGTTCTGGTAACAAGTGATACATCAGACTATAGCCCACTGGGACTTTACATAATTAGCTTACCGAATGGAGAAAACCAATGCCCCCTGGCTACCCATCTACCAGACTAATTAGGGGAATTCACCAAAACATCCTCCTAAGGACGTCGCACGCTTAACAAAGGGCCGCTGCTCTGATAACTGACCAAACCGGTTTACCATATATAGATATACTGACCAACACTCACACTACAGCAACCTGTTACAAGCATAAACCAATTATATACATTCACATTCAAGCCACAAAACTAAAATAAAATTCAACTTCATCACACTGACCATGTCAGTTTTCTACTTATGAATTAGTTAAAAATTCAGGAACAGAGAACAGAGATTCTAAACAATTTACAGTGAACATCAATTTATTTGTACCAAAATATTTCATAATATAACTATAAATATTTAGTCTAAAACATAAATGATGCATATTAGAAACTTTTACAAGATTTCTAAACAGGCGTTGACAGAGGTATAATGCTAAGTAGCGCATGGGACCTCTGGAGAATGAGATACATTCATTTTACTGACTCTGCAATTGTTTCAAAGTTCATTAATAGTGTGTTGTGTTCAAGTTCATTATATCAACTGCACGAAGGGTAAACATGTAATGAATTGACTATACATGTATTTAATTTTTCATCCATTAATCTGGTTGTAGAGAAGAGGATTTATGAACAATAGTCACCTTTTGCCCCACTCCTAGGACCCCTGAGGAAGAGTCCTGATATTTACGATGTGTCCTTGTCCCAAAGATGCTTCATACAAAATTTAAAAAGAATAAGAAGTTGTAGTTGCAAAGGAAAAGTGAAAAATGTTTAATTGTTAAAGCACAGTGCACGACTACGGATGAAGATCATTTTGCAATAGGTCATCTGAATCTACTCGGGTGACCTAAAACGTCAATAATTTATTTTAGCATGGCATTTTAATCATAACTGGCACAGGCTTGGTTGAGCGATGACTGAGTTTTGGAATCATTCGTTTGTTGAGCATGCTTCTGTAGAGTTCGAACTTCTGTTTGTATATTCTGAAATGAAGCTTGGAAGTTTGTTTCAGTGTTCTTCAAAGAAGATTGAAAATTCCTCTCTAAATTTCTTTCGACGTTCTGTAAAGAAGTTTGAAAATTAGTTTCAACATTCTGTAACGAAGTTTGAAAATCGGCTCTAACACTTTGTAATGAATTTTTGACACTCTCATTTATATTTCTTTCAACATTCTGTAACGAAGAATGGAAGTTAGTTTTATCATTCTGCATTGAAGTTTGGATATTTCCTATAGCTGTCAGAATGATATCTAAAGTTGCCTGAGGTGGTGCATTGGTGTGTTCAATGATAGGACTACAAGGTTTTAACTGAGTATGAGGAGGACACATACTGCGTAAGATTCTGTCAATAGGAGTCACCAAACAAGACTTATGTGGAAGGGTTAATCCAATTGCCATGCCGAGACAACTGAGTGTTTTATCAGGATTGATACAAAAGACGAATGAACCTGAGTCACCACACTCAAAAAACTGTCCCTGAGGCAGGCTCTGAATTTGAATCTGTTCACACATAATTGCACAATATGAATTCCCTGGAAGGTCCAGTTTTTCTTGAACAAATCGGACATGTACACGGTTGAAATAAAGATCACCAATGGTAAATCCAGATTCAGCGCCATATTTCACAACACTGTCCAATTTGTTTGGAATTCTTCCGCTGACTCTGTGTACAGGATCCAGATCAGGCAGAGATACAACCTCTCCAGAAAACACCGGTGGGTTACTCGGGTCAAAACCTGAAACAACAAAACACATATTTTACATTTCCGCTTGAAATGCAAATTCACAAAAGCTCTGTTAGACAAGTGATTTGATATTCACATGGAAATGACCACATCCATACATTTGTACAATGTATATCAATTCGATACTTTCATAATAGTTTTGATACCTGTAGACCCACAGACTAACAAAAATATTACCGCTTGGACTGAGGTAGTGGGGACTACTAAACAAATGGTTGATTATCAATATGTCCAATTGTTTAACAATTATTTGAATGCAAAAATAGCCTAATAAACAAAGATTCGTTAACATCCCTACAGCAAACGCATTAGTCAGCATAAATGGAACGGAATGAAAATGTTTGAAGCAGTTGATGTTCAGTTTCAATGAGTTACAATGAATACCTCAACAAAAGTTTGATTCAAGTGTATTAAGGCAATTAAGAAAGCACGAAAATCAATTTTCATGAGCTTACCTGCAGATTTTAATTGTTCTGAAGTCACAGCCCGAAACTCAAATGTGTCGATACCTTGGTCAAGTTCAATTAAAGCAGCATCAACATTAGGATCTGCAACATTAGGATTTGAAGAAGCTGACTCCAAATTAAAAACTTCAATATGGTTACATGGCGGAAAATTTGCACGCACACATTTGCCGCACTCATTATAGGTATGTTTTTTCTTATCAAATGCCTCGACAACAATAGGAGTACGTTGGAGCAGCTCATCTGTCAACACCACCAGTTCTTCTGGTGAAAATACAACATGAGCACATGTTATCAAACCCAATTTATTATTGGGGAGATCTACAAATCCCCCGATACTTCCACTACTTAAACGTCTGATGTGCCCTCCTAATTCTAAAGATTTCTAGCACGGAAGTCAATATCCTCCTGGACTTCAACTCAACATCTCTGATTTTTTCGGAAATTCTTTTTCTCCGTAGGGAATGTACCATTTATGGAAACAAATAGATTGATACACGGTTTCGCCACAAGTCTGTGTTTCCCTAGTGGAATATCCCATTGATTTGTATGGTGAGGCTGATATCATGTGAGATTGGAGTGTTTCCTAAATAGTTCTCTTGCTTCACCTTCTGTAACGGTTGGTATAGGTGTTTCTTTAAAACTGGAGCGGATTTGAAGACTCTTGATGCTTCATCAGATGGTTGGTTGTAAGTTAATAAAGAACAAGTTTGAGTCCCATGATTTCACTTGGAGTTCTATCTGTTATGTCTATATTCCCTTTGTATGACATGATCATCACCACATGATTCCCCTGTTTGCAATCCCAACAGAAGGACAGGCCGATAGTATTGTTTTTGAGGTTTGGAAATTTTTTTAAAATCATTTTTTTCGATGCTTGTAAAATCGTTCTAGTAATTGCAGTACTTGAGCCTTTGGTATCTTGAAATATTCTTTGCAACTCAATTACACAATCAAATAAGTATGTCTTCACGATTTCAAAGACCAGTATGTGATTCTCGTTCTCCATCGCACATCGCATACTGTAATCAATAATTCTTGTGAGTTCATTTGGTGTGAACCCCAAAATTGTCTCTTTTGCATATATAGAAAGCAAAACAGAGGAAATACTGCTCCATTGTGTAGATCGTGTTTTCCTGAGAACATTTTTACAGACGTTTATCCATTCTACAAAGTCATCAAATTTCCCTCTGTCACCATGAAATGGTTGTATACACGGAATTATTGGCTTCTTAGTCATTACAAAATCAAGACTTACACAGTCTAGATAATCAAGGTGGGAGATAATTTCCCTATAATCCGTGTTGATCGTTTGGCGTCTACTGAGCAAATGAGGATTTTCTTCGAGATCCAAAAAATCAACTAAAGCCTTCATTCGGATATCATCCTCCCCGGTTTCTTTGCGGTGATCCAGTGTTCTGTTGAACATAAAGTTTTCCGCTAAGGTAAAGGGTTTATTGGTTATCCCTGAAACGAAATACACTGCATACAAGAGAGCTAGTAATCTTAAGAAATTAGAGTTATCTACCCTCAGATTTAAATTGCAATATACAGTAATATTGTGGACATTGCCAAATTCTTAATAAGTTCAAGCATTTGTAACATGTCAGTACGTACAGATAAGTAAACTGAAATCTTTATTTGCATGTTTTGTTTTCATTCAAGTGAGCAATGGTGATGTTTTTCATCAATGCTTCATTATCATTGAACATTTTTCCTGAGGGTAATGACCCGTACCATAATTTTAAAAACTATTTAGTAAACTAAATATTAACACCTTTATATGATTAATTTTCTCGGTATCTACAAAAATAACTATTAGTGTATAGAGGATCCTTAGGTGTTTCATCTCATAAGAAATGCTATAGGTTTGAACTTTCAAAGTAGCCAAAAGACACAATCAGTATGGGTATAAAAAGGCTCTCTGAGCCTCAAAGGTCACCGAATTTCAAACACAAAGACCTTGATTTTTGAATGTTGATTGCAAAATTAATGTATTTTCAAAATTTAAAGAAATTAAGTAATGTTGTTTTATTCTTCATCACATAAACCTAGTCATTAACCACCTCTGTGACAATACTATTTGATTGGAAGGGCAGATCTGTTGATAGACATGATCAATCATTTATACTGTCCTACTGCAATGCTCCCATTTACACAAGACAATCTAAACCACAAGCCCCACCCCCACCCTTTTACCAAAAACCAAGAAGCATCATTTATTCTGCACCATGTACACCTCAGAAACTCTGTACCATAGAGCCCACCTTTGAATCAGAAACCCTGTATTGAAGAATTAGATGTTCATATAACTTTAAAGGAGCATGGACACGTCTTGAACTAAAAATATTCAAATTTTAGATTGCCAATTTTAATATTTACAATGCTTGACTAGGGTATTTCTAATGGCCAGGAAACATTTTAACGTCATCTGTTGACTTCCAAGTGAGATACAGCACTTACAATTCTTTGTTATGTAAACAAGGTCCGAGCCATGATTTTGCTTACATATATTGAATATGCTACTAAACGTTCCATTTAAAGCAGATTTTTTTCAAATTAGAAGTTCATTCTCAACAGAATTAAACAGTGTCTTGTGTTTCTGACATCTCATATTTTTTCAAACATGATATTTTCTACGACGCAATCAACGAGGCTCGAGCTTTGTTTACATAGCGTTGATTTGTGACCGCTATGTCTTACTTGTAATCAATATCTGACTTTCAAATTTTACTTGATGACTAAGAATAACATGATTAAGCATTTTAAACATAAAATGATAATAAATGATTGGTTTTTATATAGCGCCTTATCTACCTTAAGTACTCAAAGCGCTTTACAAAACATTATTACCCAGCAGACCTTAACATCCTGAACCTTTCTCAGTGCAAGCTGCCGTTTTAGCGAGAACCTAACATTCAGACAAGATCTTTCACTATCTATAGTCAGGTACTACTTTTACACTTGGGTGGAGTGAGGAAATTCGTGTAAAGTGCTTTTCCCAAGGACACAACGTCGACCCTGACACGGCCAGGATTCGAACTCAAGACCTCTCGGTCGAGAGTCAGACGACCTAACCTCTAGGCCACCGACGCCACACATCAAAATCGACATTATAACATTTGAACATTTTTAGTTCAAAACGTTTCCATGACCCTTTAAAGGCAGCATCATCTTTTTCAGAAACTTTCAAACCTTTATCATTTTTGTTCCTCTCATAAAAGAAATATGAACTGGCAATTTCTGCTACATAGACGATAAAGAAAAACTTATCGAAAGCAATTACATTTATATAGTTTCTTATGTTTGTATTTAGCATTCATTTTTAAAGTAACATATGGGCTAGTAAAGATGGATGCCCTTAGGATTTCACAAACACGTGGACTTTTTTTTAAAGTACCTGACTGCTTCATATACATCAGGTTGTTTTACTCGGGAGTTCTGGGGCAAGCATCAAAACGAGAAGGCTGAAAATTGGGGTGGGGGTATTTCGATATATAGTAAAAATGTTGATGTTGCAGGGTTATAACGAATCTCGTTTAAAGTCATCATTTCGCAAATTCTACGGTCGCTATAATGACCTTGTTTGAAATTACAAATTATCACTAAGTCATATGTTGACTGATTTGTTCCATTTTTAGATCTGTCATTTCGTACTAGATTTGACGACGGGTATCCCGTTTACTTTGTTTCCACTATGGGCTCACGGCGGGTGTGACCGGTCAGCAGAGGATGCTTACTCCTCATGGCACCGAACCTGCCTTCGCTTTTGTCGAGGTCCGTGTTGCCCTACACTCGATTTTGGTTGTATGTTTTTTGGGACTATGAATTACGTTTAACACATTGTTTACTTTACGATTTTATACAGTATATGAACTATTAGGCTAATATAAGCTTCATGTTTTTGTCTGATTGAAAAGGCACAGATAACGAACTATTTTCTTATACTGAATCGATTACTTTATTTTGTTGCCTAGATAGATTGAGTTGGGTTTTTAGACAAGGCTAGGAAATTAGCAAAACAAGAAGCCAATGGGTCATATCGTTCGCCTCATTTACTTTAGCCCTGCCATTGTTCAGCTGTTGTAATTCTTAAAGCAATACAAGATGTAACTGACGGCATTTGTACTACTCAAATATGCACCGGTTAACACCTTCCGATATAACTAATTAAGATCTGATGATAAATTCCCCAAAATAAACATGGTAATATTGATTGTGGGCATATCGGCAATGAGCGTTTCAAATAAACCGCCACAGCTTACAACGTAATCGTCATAATTGGACACGGAAACGACAATTACCGAACATAGTGGGGTTGCAGAGGTCAAGGTCATACAAATATGAAAACTGACGCGAATGAATTGATATACATTTGCGCCACTCAAATAAAATTTCGATTAGAAAGTCTTTTCAATTGGCATGTTAATCTGACACGTGTGTAGCACGTGTCTCTCCGCCGCGATATTCTGAACCTGTGACCTCCTAAGTAACTCGAATAATTCAAGCCCTATTCAACTTCGATTTTCTCCAGTGATCGGAGTGGGAGGAATATAACGACTGGATTTTTATCATTATATACCTCCTAGGTCAATGAATCGGAAATTACGAATAGGAATTACTGACAGGTTGACCATAATTCATGAATCGACATTTTATGCTGATATGACGAGTTCATTGCTTCATAACAACCCCGATTCAATGAAATTACATATTAAACTCGATCACAACTATTTTATTTAACGAATTATTTGCAGTCAGATACAGCTTGTGTTGCTTTAAAAAATATATCTCAATCTTTACTTCCATGAAAATGTTTGAATTCACTTTGTATAACACATGTACTAGTAATAAGACAGTAAATATGTCTTGGTAGAGATTACCTTATGTTTCTAAATAAAGGAGCATCAAGTTATCAACGTTTTTATACGTGCAAGTATTTAAAAAGGTATTCAATTTACCATGTTTGCTTGTACCCTTCATTACTTTTTGTTCCTTTAATAGCATTTTGTCATCATCAGGCATATGTACATCACATCTAACGATCTTTTGTACTGATGAAAGCACCTTATCTCTAACAGCAGCTTCTACGACAGCTTTTTCTCTGGGTATGTTCAGCTTAGATGCACTTGGTCCTGGAACCTTCATAAAGCAAAGATAGCATAACTAAGACAAGCATGCTGTAATTACATTTAACATCTGATTGATATACAAGGACTGAAAGTGTGAAACGTTATCTTTTTTTTTTTTTTGAGTTTGTGGTACAACTCTCTTTGCAGTTTACTTACTGCTTGTGTACCTGGTGACAACCTTGATACCCTCAGAGACAGCGTGTTCATTAGTTTAGCAAAGATTTATAGGGGAAAATATTTTCAAAAATCTTCTCAAGAACAGTCATTGTTCAGTTGTTCAAATTAAAATGGAGGCATTCAAGTTTGTTGAAATGGCAGCAAACCCCCACTCCCGGGATTTGTTTTAAGAAATACCTGTGAAAGTCCAGTGTCACTTACCATTCAAAGGTTATAACAAATGTTTAAGTTTTGCTCAAATACAGATAAATGGACAGGCCAAAAATCAAATAGTCCAGGGTCATAGATATTGACAGAACTCATCCTAGTGCTACATATTCATACCAGTCTGATATTCTGTGACATATCTGAAATGCACACTTTATACAACAGCCTACAATCACTCCTCTTTACCAATGTAACGGTTTTCCGTCTACTCCCCTGGTTTGACAGATCATTGATAATGTGGACAATATTTTACGTATGAACTTTATAATTACATGTATCTAATCCTGTAACACTCTACGTTCACCTGATCTATAATATACGCTTACTGGAGTAAGCATTCCCTGTCTACTGGTCGACTGGGGATGATGCTTACTCCACCTAGGCACTTGACCCCATTTCTGGTGTATTCAGAGGTATTTGTTAGCCCAGCACTTATTTTGTATTATGCTTTAGGAATATTTCTAGTCCACAGTGTAACAATATAAATGTGATGGGACTTTTTACCAATAAACCTAGACGTAAACATAGTCATGGACATCGTTCGTACAACAAACCAATAATACCTGATTTTCCAATTGATTCCCTCTTACCTTATGTGAATTAACCATTTGGTCCACATCACATTTGCACCAAACTTCACTCTGTATGAATTGCAAGAAAAAGCTAAAGCTAGCTCCCACTTGCATTCCTCAACACCGGAATACAGACTTGATTATATGATTGGAGATGTTGCCTATCAAAAATTCTTTGTTCCACCGCGTATTAATGATAAATGTGAACTCCAGAAGCCTCGCCGATTCCTAAATCTCAACTTTGACAATAAAGGAACCCCTGCTGTCAATATCAACTACATTCTCAACCATAAAAAGTACAGTGCTGTATTCTGCCTTACTTTAAGATGAAATTCACACCTTGTAATTCATATAATTCCACTATTGCATCCAAGTTATTTAATCACAAACAGACCTTGCAGTGCCTAGATATTGAACAATTACTCCGAGATCCTCCAAAGTCTACATGTTCCTTTTCCTAATTTAATTACAGTCCCCTTGGTCATATTATTACGGGATATATAATTATAGTACAAAATGAGGATCTTAAGTCCCTTATTCTAAAAGATCCTAAATTCAGAGAACCTCGCTCATTTAAATGGTGACATAATTTCATGACTATCATGAATTATGTGGAAGAATACGCCAGGCGTTGGATAAAATCTGAGGGAGTGGCGCTTGAAACTTTGTATGAATGGATCAAAAATATTCGAAATGTATTAAAATACCGTATGCGTACTATTCATCCATCTGTTTTTAAGAAGCCAGAAGTGGTGAATGAGTTACCTAGACTACATGAAAACTTTGTACTAGTTCCCGTTGATAAAGCAAGTAGAAACATTGCCTTTGTTTGATAAAGTGACCATCATAATTGTCTTTGAAACGAACTATGATTTACTTCAACGTCTGGGCATTCTATTTATACTCAAAAGCAATCTCACAAAGATGAAAATCTTCAAAATCACCTTATTCTGTTTTAAAATAATAACTATTCAATAGTCCAAAGAAATCATGGATAGAGGAATCAATTTGAATTACATACCTTTATTGGTATTCCTGGAGC
>CAJDSM010049260.1:0-12686 GCA_903981925.1 Ostrea lurida | reverse complement strand
GGTTAGAACTGGTCGCATCTGTATGTGCATGGGCATGTAATTACTCTGTAGAATCGAATTACTACTTGCCATTGGTAAAATGCTGTCTGACATACATGTACATTTATATTTCATATTGATTGTTATATTACGTTGTTCCTTATACACTGCTTTTGACCACAGGTAACGTTTACCTGGTTAAGATAAAGGCCTCAAGGTGGGTGTGGCCGGTTGACTGGAATGTGGACACTTTCTGAGCACCTGGTTCTACTTCTGGGACATCCTTACGTTTGTGTTTGTCTAACTTACCGTTCATAAATTCAGTTTTCATCGCTGTTGTAGTTCTTCCTCTAATTAATTAAGTTTCCCTCCCAACTCCACCTCTCATTGATCATTTGTTTTGGTATGTCAGTATGAGTGATTATTGAGTGGCGGGGGCGGTGACCGGACTATGCTCTACTGACCTACACATTTGAGTTACTTCACTTTGCACATGTAGCGTGCCTTAAACACCACAAGCTATCGATGCTTTACTAAAGCACTTATTTTCCTTTGTTCGATTTGTCGATTTTTATTTAGATTTTTGTGTGTTGCTATTGATGCTGTTGAGTTTGTGTTCTGTTTCAGTTACCAACATGCAGATGTAGTTAAAGTTATTGGCTTGATTAACTAGACGTTTTCCCAGCGCAGTATTTTGTGGAACTCTGACCCAAATTCAATGACAAATCTAGAGCACATAGCATGTATTGATCGAAAATATTAAAACCCTACGAATCGTCATTTAAATTTATGACTTTTAAAAGGTGCGTCGGCCTAACAAATCTTACGTTGAGACAGGCTCTCTAGATTACTTGGAATCCCTACTTTCGGTTCTTTCAAACTTCCTAGTACCAAGGTAAAGAATGTGTCCTGACGCTACTGAATGGTAAGTCTGTCCATGTATGGGTCATTATCAAATTTCGCAGATTTTGCGGAGTAAGAAATGACAAGAAACAAAAAGCTCTAAATTTTAATGCTTTATAGTGTAACATGTTTATCAATCATTAAGGTAAAACATATCGCATTTTGCAAACATGGAGTGCACCATATTGCAAAATATGGGTCAAAGGTCAGCAAGTAGAAAAAACTGTCAATGGTGTAATTATTATGTAAAAGGGAAAAAGATAAGTATATTACGATAAACTTAGAAATCGCATAACTAATTGCAAAAAAACATTAAAAATGAAATATTCCGTGGTCTGATTTAAAAAAAAAAAACAAGTAATTTTAGAATTATACTGATGCAAGATGTAATCTGGACGCTAGTTTAAAAAACGACACGCTCTTGTACATTATTAAAAAATGACACCAAAATTTTTACAGATTAAATAGTTTCGGGTTCCAATATTATTCTAAGAAAAGTTTGATACTAATATATGATCACATTCCTCTGCAATCAAGAGAAGTGTTCATGTAACACCAATGACAATGATGTGTCTGACCACTGACAAGGAAATTACACCACAGACAAAAATAGAATAAATGCAGATCCACACATTTAAAAGCTAGAAATATGTTGACGCAACAGCTCTGAATGATTTCATAATTTTCATTTCAATGTAAGAAAAAAAAGGTCAGGCATGAGTAGTTTTGATTGTATGTATGATGAATGTCATTGTTACACCGCTTATAATGTCGTTACTCCAATGATCATATTTTTTGTGTAAGTTATAAATGCAATAGTAAATGATATTATGATAAAGACAGCCATCAGTGTGAAAATACTTACTTTCTCTATTGGATTACTCATTTACGTGATAAGACGTGGGCGTACGGCGCAGCGGGTTTGACCGGTCGACAGGGGATGTTTAATCCTCCTACACATCTGTTCCAACCTCTGGTGTGTCTTCCTAACTCTTGTTTTTTTGGGGGTTTTGTATTCTATTTGGGATTTACGAGATTTATCACTTTTCGTTATCTTTGCCTTTACATTAGCCAGGGGTAGAAGTTGTGGTTCCCAGGGTGGGACCACAATTATCATAGTGATTATGAAAAAAAATCGTTATTGTTATTGATACTAGACTAAACTAAAAGAATATTCAGAAGGAACCATTTGCTGAAATTGTAATGTTAATAGTGCAGGCTTAGGGATACAAGGTGTGGTTCCAGTTTAAGGTATAAATTATCATGGTGATTATGAAAGTCTTTGTCTTTAATTTTGCTGGAATATTATACAAATTAAAATTAAATTTAGAGACAAATCTGTTGGTATTCCTATGGGCACTAATTGTACCCCCTTATTGGCAGACTTATTTCTATATTCATACGAAGCAGAATTTGTTCAAAAACTGTTACGGGATAAAAACAAAAAAAAAAGCTTGCTGTGTCCTTCAACGTTACTTATAGGTATATACTCGTATCTTATCAATTAACAATAATAATTTTCACAAATTATGTCCATTTGATATATCCCGACGAACTCGAAATAATATACATCACGAAATCTGACAGATGTGCTTCATATTTGGATATTCTACTTAACATTGACTCTAATGGCAGACTGACAACTACATTATATGTTAAACGTGATGACTTTGACTTTGCAATCGTCAACTTTCCTTTTCTATGTAGTAATGTACCACTATCACCTGTAAACGGGATTACCCGTAGTCAAATCTAGTAGGAAAATGACAGTCTAACAATGGGTATGAAACAAATCAGTCAACATATGACTTAGTGATAATTTGTAATCGCAAACAAGGTCATTATAGCGACCGTAGAATTTGCGAAATGATGACTTTGATTCGGTTGAATCTCATACGTTTTCTAATAAATATTTCATTCAGGAATACATAACCGGGGTGCTATTTAAATGTCTAGTAAACTAAATTTTGTTTGGAAACTCAATTCTTAAGAGCGTAGGGAAGAATTTAAACTTCATGGAGAATACAATGTCGAGGAATTTTTAACTGACGAGACGAAGAGATTTGAGATTTATGTAACGATATATTGCAAGTAGAATTGAATGAAACGAAAGCAGGTTTTCATAATCTGCACAATGATTAAAACTTTTGTCAATAACAATGAGCAGCCCTTAATGGCACATTCACTCATGAGGTTCGATCAATAAAATAAAAAAAATCCATAGAACGTATCGTGAAACAACATGTGATAGAAGTGGTGTAATTCAAATGTGGATTCTCAAAAACTCTAAACCAGCAACATTTCAATAGTTATTGATCGTTTGAGACTTGATTTTGAGAGGTTATTTTTAAAGAATCAAGATCATCTTAACTGAGGAAATTATTCCTTATTTCAAACGTTTAATTTTGAACAGGTATTGATCATTCATTACGCAAATAAGTACATTATGTATTAGATCAATGACAATCAGAAAAAAGACCAGTCAAGTCATATGTTTAAAAAAAAGAAAAGTAAAAAAAATTCCTTTCGCCAGTATTTTGAATGTTATAGATCTTTGGTTAGATGCAGTTAAACGAATATCCATCACTTTAACTGACGTTCTTGTTTCATACAATTTGCGTAATGTTTGTTTGATGTTCCATTGAGCATATTTTACTTATATTGATACTTTAATAGCTGTAGGTAAAGTGCCAAAAATTTAGACCTGACTAGGGACCTTTACAAGCGGGGTGGAGGATCTTTAACTTTTTAATGTCTGCTGCGTGTTTGCCCTGTTATCGATTTGTATTTTAAGTACACTGTAGGATTACGAAATTAATCATTGCTGATTTTCTTCCATTCAATCAACCAGATATTGATGTGGGGCCATCATCAGAACCATGGCATCGAGCAAACAGGAAGACTACCTTTTAGTCGCTGCAATAGACTTCGGAACAACATACTCTGGATACGCCTTCTCAACAAGATACGATTTCACCAGAGATCCGACAAAGGCTTATCTAAAGCAATGGGTTGACCCTACCAGCGCAATGGTTTCCAACAAGACGTCTACATGCGTTCTCTTTAACGATGACAAAACATTCAGCAAGTTTGGCTTTGAAGCTGAAGCAAAATACCTTGACTTGATGATGGACAAAGAACATAAGGAATGGTACTTTTTTAGAAGATTCAAAATGTGTTTATACGCTCTGAAGGTATGTATTAATAATATATATGATTATTTGTTTGCTCTTCGTCCCGTTGAGAATATTTTTGATTATTTGTTTGCTCTTCGTCCCGTTGAGAATATTTCACTCATATTGAGACGTCACCATTGCCGTTGAATTGCGGCAAAATTTAGACCTATGTTTAGCACTCATTGCTCTTGGCAGTAAGGGTTCGTTTGTGTGCCAAACATTCTGCAACACGGGATCTCCGTTATTAAAGTCATATCGGAAAGACCCGTGATTCTCACTTCGAAATGCCGAGCTCTTGGCGAAGGAGCAATCACTACCTATTTTATGTCTTAGGTTTGACGCGGCCGGGTGCCGAACACGGGGCTTGAACCCACGACCCCCCCCCCCCCCCCGATCACGAGGAGAGAGCTCTACCACTGAGGCACCGCGATCGGTGTATTCATAATAAAAAACTTCCAATACTTACTGATTTTTATTACATGTATATTGTTTTTAGAGAAAATGAAACGGTCTCCGTAGTCAACAGAACGTTGTGAGATAAAATGGGAACACACTATTTGACTTAGAATTCAGATTTTGAATTTAAAGTCATTCGGCAATATTCACATGCAGAAACATTGTAATCTACCCACTTGTTCTTGTTCTTCTTTCAAATATCAAATGTCAATACAGGTGATGTAAATATCATTGAAAATGAGAATCTAAGATCAATTATAGTACAAGGTCCTAGATTCAGAGAACATCGGTCATTTAATTGGCGACAAAACTTCATTTCCATTATGAATTCTGTCGAAGATTATGCCACATGATGAGCCAAATATGAAAAAAAAGAACTTGATACTTGAACAGAATGGATTAAAAGTATACGAAGAATATTGAAATCCCGTATTAGACATATACGTTCCAAAGTGCGGACAATCTATACTTCTGTGTTTTGTAAATGAATTAGGTTACATGCAGAATGCGTTTTGGTTCCAGCCAACAAAGCTTGTAACAATATTGTCGTTGTCTGTAAGGCTCATTACTTCAACTGCATTTTAAAGAAAGTTTGTATTAATTCCACATTTTAGTAATCGTACAATCCTACTGCTCTTTCAAAAGACGAAATTCTTCAAATCATGCTTCCGTTTTAAACACATTTAATATCCTAGTCAATGGGATGGAAGAATATGAACTACCGTACTTATGCTGGATTACAAAACTTCATAAAACCCCTGATAAACAAAGATATATTACTGGATCTAGTAAATGATCCACCAAGCCTCTGTCTTTACTCCTCACGTAAATATTGACAGCTGTCAAGGAGCAACTTCAGACGTATTGTGAAACTACATATGCCAGAAGTGGTGTAAATCAAATATTGGATCCAAAAAAAATTAAAGAGCTTGTAGTGAATTTGAAATCCTAGAACCTTGCTCACATAAACAACATCAAAACATATGACTTTTCAACTCTTTTCACGACCATTCCATGCGGTAACTTTAAAGACATACTGTAACCATTATTAAACCAGTTGCTTCTTTAACAAAACTGGAGTGATCAGCCATTCAAAAAATTATTTTGTTAAACTCCTCTCCGATTCTACACACATGTACTCTGAAGTTGATATTGAAGCAATGCTGGAGTTTCTCATTGACAATATCTTTGCAGTTTTTGGTGATCAGGTTTTCCAACAGTCTGTTGGAATTCCAATGGGCACGGATTGTGTTCCTTTATTAGCTGACCTATTTCTATTTTCTTATGAGGCAGATTTCATTCAAAAGATTCTACATGAAAAGAAGAAACCTCTAGTGGTTGCTTTTAATTCGACATTTTGATATATTGACGACGTTTAATCTATTAATGATAATATGCATGTCGATTTAATATATCCCAACGAACTAGAGATGTAGGACACCACATGTACAGAGTCTTCCATGTCTGCTTCGTACTTGGATATTTTATTGAACTCCAAATTAACAGCAAAGTAACAACACAACTTTATGACAAAGGAAACTATTATAGCTTCCCCATCGTCAACGTCCCATATTTATGTAGCAATTTTCCATCATCACCTGCATATGGTGTACATGTCTCTCAACTTATTCGATACGCAAGAGCTTGATCTGCGTATGATCAGAAACCACCATGATCGCCTCATCAATTTCAGGAGATTAGGATATCTTGGTGTATTGATGTTAATGACGTGAAATACTGCCATGTTTTCTGTATGAAACACAATTGATGAATATGATCATATACCCATAGCAAAAACGATAAGGAGAAACTCTCTAACTGACATAATATGGAAGTCTAATCATTTCCCAAAGAGGGTCCGTAAAACCATGTTATGCCAATGACTCCTCCAAAACCCGCATTGCTAGACTAGCATCAGTACATAGATATATACCAAGCTTTAAGATTTGCATAAGACTCCTTGTGAATTTTCCTATGATGGCGAAGTTTTTGGATTCCTTTGGTTAGGTTGTAAAGTCAATGGTTTATCTTACGGGAGTTTAATTTCCTATATTCACTTGGTCCCTTTTTAGACTAAACCAAGAGGTGAGACTTGAATGTTTTGGAAGGAGGATATTTGAAAGGGCCCATAACTCGACCAGAAGAAATCGCATGATGAAGTTTATGCAACAGGATGTGTTCCTTCACACCTAAAGATGAAACGATTTTAGAATAGCAAAAATGCCGATATTCATAAAAGGGAATTTGAAGCCGTCATAAAATTATTGTATTAAGAAATGTACTAGATTGTTATCGTAGCCAGAACAAAATTATGACATTCCTGTTTGAAGATTAAAAAAATGGAGACTGGCGTTATTTTTATCGCATGCATGTGACGTAGCAGACTACGCACAGTAATAAACCCATGGGTTGACGCTTAATTCAGAACATAAAACGCATATAAAAAGAACATGCATATATCCATGAACACTTCCTACAAATGGTTTTTATGATAGAAAAATATGTTTTCAAGGTTTGAACACATAAATTCCTTAGGATCATCCCATTCTTACAACTCAGCTTAGCTAAGGTTTCCCATGAACTATCGCAGTGTTGACTATGAATGTACCTCTGTGCACTTCGCTCCATATGACGTCACAATTGAAAATTACGTCATGACGTACAGGTTCTTACAGATGCATCGCGGGGAAAGTGTCATAATATTTTATCGTTATTTACTAACGTTATCAAGTGCCATTATGTATACATGAAATAATTCCTAGTCCTATAAATATGCTAAAAATATGCATTCTTTCCTTTTTATACCAAATCGCTCTTCATTTTTTATGTATAGAATGTGTGTAGTTGATATTCATATCATTTTATAATTTTGAAATCGCCCCTATATCTTCTCCTTATTCCGATCTTCACTGCGTTTTAGGAACATCCAATCTACATAATTCTCACGAACAGCCGACGAAACTGTGGAATTGCAACGATACGCAATGCACGGCGATGTTGGAAGATTTTATACTTATCTGTTATTAAATTGATAAAGCAGAAAAGTGATGGGGAAGCTTCTGACGCAAAAGGAACCCTTTCCCGTATACAATAATCTTGCATACTGTCGAAAATTGAAAAGTATGCTGCGTTGTATGCATTTTAAACGATTTTCTTTTATACGGAGAAGTTTTTCCAAACATTTTTCATGTAATGTAAAGTTAATTTTATTTCTCAATATCAAAAGGGTCGGTCTTTATTTAGTTGATATCGTTGCAATTTTGCAATTAATACAATCATTTAATTAATTCTAAAATTAAAACATCACGTGATAGTCACGTGATAATAAACAACAGTTTTGTTGAAAATGTACGGAATCCTAATACGTATCGATATGAACGTCATTCACTTTCGGATATTTTTCTTTGAATTGTACAAATGTACAAAACACATATGATTGTTTTATTAATGCTTTTTACAATATTTCTGTATGGGCGCCTTAATTCAGTTGAGAAGCCAAAGCTTTTTGATTCGTTACCTTGGGTCTGAGACAGAGTTTGACTCAATACGCCAAGTTAAATCAGCCAATGATATTTTTTATTTCAGATGCAAACTGTAAGTAGGCTTACAAAACTATCTTACGTTGGTCCTTTTCTCAACATAATGATCATTGCGTGCGATATTTATTTGTAACGTACATGTAATTAATGGGTTGCGGCCATGTTATTGAGGTCCAATTTTTCACAGTAATAACGATTGAAAAAACTTTTCAAATGACAACTAAACAATACCAGGGCCTTGATGACTCAGGTGTGCGATGTTGTTAATGGCCCTCTTGTTACATTCTAGTCCAGCGACGACGATGTGGTCATTGAAGATGAAACAGGGAAATCGATGCCAGCTTTGACTGTCTTTTCTGCGTGTATCAAATATCTAAAGGATTCCTTATTTGAAGAGTGCCGAAAACAGAACACAGACATTACAATAGATGATATCAAATGGATCATCACTGTACCTGCCATATGGTCAGATCCCGCAAAAGCTTTTATGAGGTCAGCGGCAGTTCAGGTATACACTGCCTTGCGTTCAGTAACTGTAGAAATATGAAAAGCCAAGATAATACCTATTTCAGTCATGAACAGTTTTATTTGGTACAAATTTCTCAACATTTTTCATATTTTATCAATTAAAACTCTGTCGCAACGTGATCTAACTGACAAACACAATTGTTACTTTAGGCTGGGATTGATTCAAAAATGCTTAACATAGCTTTGGAGCCAGAGGCAGCAGCCTTATTCGTCAAACACGTTCCTGTAGAAAGGAAAGTTGGTGGACAAGAAGGAGATGGATTTCGAGCATTTTCTCCAGGATCTAAGTACATCGTTGTTGACGCTGGAGGTTTTATCTTCTTATCTTATGTTATTTATTATCTGTAAAGGCAAAGTTAATATGTTCGAAATATTTTAGCAAATAATCTTTGCTGTGGTCTTTAACTCTACAGTTCGATATATTGATGACATTTTATCTATCAATAATAATGATTTTCACTTATATATCGATTCAAAATATCTCAACGATCTAATATAAAGGACACCACAGAGTCCCCATGTCTGCTTTTTACTTGGATATTTTATTGAACATTGACATTAACGTCAACCTAACTACTCAACTTTATGACAAACGGAACGATTTCAGCTTCTCCAACGTCAATTTCCCATATTCATGTAGCAATATTCCATCATCACCTGCATATGGCGTGTATACCTCTCAACTTATTCGATACGCAAGAGCTTGTTCTGCGAATGATCAGTTTTTTAATCGAGGCAGGCTACTTACAAACGAATTGTTGTTGCAGGGATTCAACAGTCACGTTTAAAGGCAGCATTTCGTAAATTCTATGGTCGTTATAACAATTTAGTTTATCAATATGATCTCTCATTGAGTCAAATGTTGTCTGGTGTGTTTCATAGCCATTGTTAAGCCGTTTTCACACACTGATTTGACTACCGATTGCTCCGTTTACCTGATCAAGACCATGGGCTCACGACGGATGTGACCAGTCAATAGGGGATGCTTACTCCTCCAAGCCACCTGATCCTACCTCTGATTGTCAAGGGGTCCGTGTTTGCCCAACTCTTGTTTTTGTATTCTATTTGGGACTTACGAGATTGATCACTGGTCGTTATCTTTGTCTTTACATACATTATTGAAGAATCTTACAGATGAAACTTTCATTCTAAGATCTATCTGCATAATTCGATCTAATTCAGGCATCCCATGAACTATCATAGTACTGATTATAAATGTACCTTTGTGCATTTCGCGTCACATGACGTCACAATTGAAAAGTATGCCTTGACGGACAGGTTCTTACAGTTGCATCGCGGGGAAAATGTGATAATATTTTGTCGTTATTTACTATCGTTATCAAGTGACATGATGTATACGTGGAACTTTTTTTTGTCCAATAATTATGCATTCTTTCTTTTTTTATAGCAAAGCTCTCTCCATTTTCTATTTATAGAATGTATGAAGTTGATATTCATTTTATATTATTACACTTACGATTGTTTTATATATGTTTTACGTTATTTCTGTATGGGACGCCTTAATTCAGTTGAGTAAATTCTGTATATTGCTTTACGTTCGTTGTAGGTGGAACAATTGACATCACAGCACATGAGGTCCAGACAGACGGGCGTGTCAAAGAGCTTATAAAAGCCAATGGTGGAGACTGGGGAGGCACAAGTGTTGACGAAAAATATATGCATTTTATCAAGTGTCTTATTGGCAATACTGTCACAGAGAAAATTCTGCAAGATCAACCAAACATTTTTTTTGAAACCTGTAGGGATTTTGAAATGGCTAAACGCTCAATCAAACCGGAATCGGACCTGAAGTTTACCTCAAGGATCCCATCATCACTTGCCGAAACATATGCAAAACATAATGATGGAAAAGATCTGAAGTCAATTAAAACAGTTTCAATGAAAAATAAAGAACAAGTGGGTGTAACATTTACTGGTGACAAAATAAGATTGACATCAAATGATGCTGAAGGATTTTTTGTTGAATCAGTGACAAACATATCTGATCATCTATTAAAACTATTCAGACAGAAAGCAGGAAAGAAAATAACCACCATCATTCTAGTGGGTGGTTATGCAGAGTCTCCAGTACTTGTCAATGCCATCAAGTCAAAATTTCCGCACATGCGTACCATCATACCACAGGAGGCAGCTTGGTCCGTCTTACGTGGTGCCGTCATTTTTGGTCATGATCCAAGTCTAATTAAGGAAAGGTTGAGCAAATATACATACGGGATAGAGGTAACTAGACGGTTTGACTCATCTAAGCATGATGAAAAATACAGGTTTAGTAGAGATGGACAGGCACGATGCGACAAACTTTTCAGCAAGCTCGTAGAAATTGATCAGCTTGTGACAGTGGGGGAATACCAAAAGGAAGAGGGGTATAAATTCCGTGGCAGAGGTACATATACTCGTGGTAAAGGAAATGTCTACCTGTATTCCAGCACATCAAAGAATCCGAAGTACACTGATGAAGACGGATGTTCATTAATTGGAAACATTATATCCCCAGGACAGAACTTTCTTGTCGATGAAAATATTACGGTTGAAATGTGCTTTGGTGATACAGAAATAGAATTCAAATTACACCAACCAAAAAGTCAGCTGACGGCTACATACTATTTGGGACAGTAAACCTAACACAGAATATGATAGCAAACGTCCTGACTACGCTGCCAACTATCATATCCAGTATGAATTAAATAGTCATTGTATGATTATTATTCTTAGCAAATGTCCCCTTTGCAAAGATTAAACGATATGTAGTGTGTACTCGTGAGCATTATCATATATTTACATTTACTGTTTAATCCCCTAATAAAAAGCATTAGAATCTATTTTTGATGATATGTGCTTATAACTGCAAAGACCGAATCACCAAAGTTGGTTTGTGGTATGAATACAAGAACTACTTACAGGGTTTTAAAATATGTAAATGTATGAACTGTTTTAGGTTGAAAATGTATAAAACGGTTGACAATTTGATGTTTTAATTTTCAAGAAAAAATTAATTAAATACATGGGTTATTAAATTGTTTTTTCATTTTGCACTCCTTTTTGTCGTGTACGACATCATGTGCGCGTAAATGTCATAATTGCTCTATCTTTTTTCCTGTACATTTCATTGTGACGCAACAATTACTTACCTAATGGCTGGTCCGTGAACCACTACTTCCCCAAAGATTGAGCGGAAAGTTTAAATCATATACAATAAAAGCAACAAACAAATACATTTTCTAAGAATGTAAAATATGAGCAATGAATTATGATTTAACGCGCGTTAATTCAATTTGTATGCACACCCGTTGCAGCTGATGAGACTACATCTTTCGATAAATCGTAATTAATTGCTTAAAAATCGTACAGGTGTGGCACGATTTAGACAACGAAATTTATCAGATGAATTCCTTAATCTAATTTGATACAATGGACAAAGCAGAAATTCCTAATCCACCATGGATTCATTGGAATAGGGAGCGTATACGCACATTTGTCGTACGTGAATATGTATATCTACATATCATAGACAGTGCATGTGCCCTTGAGACAGACGTCATGTATCAACATGGAGAGAGGGAATACCAAACTAGCTCCAACAGACATCACTCACCGATGTACAATTTAACAAAATGCACATCTGAAACCTCTGAACAACAATTGGGACATAATTTATTTCGTTAAGATTGGAGACGTTAATCTTGCTTGGTTCATCTTCTTTCTCGCACCTAAAATTGTCCGCAGGCGTATTTCGTAAATCGTAAATGGCATTTTTATATTTGTTTCTCTTTCTTTTTCTTAAGGGGGAGGCGGGTCAAATGGGGTGAGGTCTAGCATTGAAAGAATTCCAATGAGGAAATTAAATATATGAAATTTCACATATATGATATAAAGGGCCTATGTCGTAAGAAATAAAGGAATGTTGTAAAGATATTTTTCAAAGGAAGGTCATTGCTTTCTAGATTTTTAAAATGAAATTGTTATTTGAAAATGTGTGCAGGGATGCGGTGAGGTGGGCAGCAGTACTAAGTAAAAGTTCACATTATACAGAATAAAGGCAAAGATAATGAGCACTGGTCAATTAAGAAATGACTGTTATAATTTT
>CAJDSM010049253.1:6828-18750 GCA_903981925.1 Ostrea lurida | reverse complement strand
TTATAGTGACCGTAGAATTTGCGAAATTATGTTCAGCCATCAGACATCAGATTGCAACAAGAATTAAATCACTTAATAATATATTACTGCTAATGCAGGTGTAATGTCTTCTTAGAATGACGACAAGCAATAAGGCAAGGAGTAGGAATGCGACACTTCCAATGATAGTCCCGACAACACTCCCGACATCTACGGCTGTTTGATGACTGTCCGTTCTTGGTGATCCTAGAAATTCAGATGATATAAAATTCCAAATATCATCAAGTACACATACATTGGACTCCTATGTAAAACAAAGTATACTAGTATGCACTAATTTGCATTAGAGGACACTCAATGATAGTTTGAGGTATGTCTCAAGCAAATATTAGAGTTCCACGGAATAGAATTTAACAGCTTATCACAAAAGAGGAAATATGTATTCAATAAATCAACCAAACTAAACATATACCGTATTACTCTCTAAGTTATCATAACACTTTCAAGTAATCTATTAAAAATCAAATAAACGTCACATGTGCTTGCAGTTCATGAAAAGGAAATGACAAACAAGAATAGTTGTTGATTTTATAATGATGATAGTGGATGGACTTTTATCAAATTTGAAAAGAACATCTTCCAAATTTGTACTATCAAAAACGAAGATGTATTTTACACCGCGCTAACCTAGCAACACCAGATCCTGACGAACTTGAAATAAAGGACACCACAGAATCTGACAGATGTGCTTCATATTTGGATATTTTACTTAATATTGACTCTAATGGCAGACTGACAACTACATTATATGATAAACGTGATGACTTTGACTTTGCAATTGTCAACTTTCCTTTTTTGTGTAGTAATGTACCACTATCACCTGCTTATGGTGTGTATGTTTCTCAGTTGATTCGATACGCAAGGGCATGCCATGCGTATGATGATTTTTTAAAGCGAGGCCAACTACTAACCAAAAAGTTGATGTTGCAAGGTTATAACGAATCTCGTTTAAAGTCATCATTTCGCATATTCTACGGTCGCTATAATGACCTTGTTTGCGATTACAAAGTATCACTAAGTCATATGTTGACTGATTTATTTCATACCATTTGTTAGACTGTCATTTTCATACTACATTTGACGAGGGGGAACCCCGTTTACTTTGTTTCGACTACAGGCTCACGGCGGGTGTGACCGGTCAGCAGAGGTTGCTTACTCCTCCATGGCACCTGATCCTGCCTTCGCTTTCGTCGAAGGTCCGTGTTGCCCTACACTCGATTTTGCATGTGGTTATTTTTTTCTTTGGACTATGATTACGTTTGATACTTTGTTACTTCCCATTGTATATCAGACTTGGACAAAGGAAATCTAGTTATAAGTAAGATATTACGCCAGATCTGTACCACACAGTATAGTATCTATACCATATGCAAGGTTTGCAAAATACGATTTTTACCTCTCGTTCTGCAGCTGACTCCATTTGTTGACAAAGTTTCCCCATGACTGTTTGATGCAGAGACATTAAAGACATATGTTACAAATGGCCGAAGACCACCAACTATTGCCTTATGTTCTTCATTTACTCCTTTGTCAGCAACTGAGCCGGAATGGATGACAGACTGATGTGTAATCGAAGTAATCACAGTAAATTTCTGCGTAGCTCCACCATTGAAAGAGGATTTCCATTTTACTTCAGCAGTTTCCATATCACAAAGTGCACTGATTACTTCTGGTGCATTAGGTTTTCCTTAAGAAATAATATAAAATAATCTTAGACATACCATATGGTCTACATCTCTTCACATGAGCGATAAGGAACATCGTATTTTAAAATGTCTTGGTCAATGTATTAAGGCATTCGCAATTTTTCTGATATTTTTTCTAAAGTTATAATTTCAATTCCGTCATATAAAGAGTTCATCTATGAGTTTAAAAATAAAATTGCGTTTGTCTAGACGAAAATAATGAAACTTAGTCCGACATGAATTTTGGGTTGCATACAATATCTTCTTTTATGATAGAACTAACATATTTCACCAGAATTTTTTTTTTAAGGAGTGCTCATAGTGATGAAATACTCTAGATAATACAGTTTATGAAACGGTGGATATAATGTAGTGATCTATTTAATAAAAACGGATCCCTGGATATAAAAGGCAGGGATCGGGTGTTTGATAGGAATAAGCATCTCCTGACGACATGATCCCGTTATCTTAATCTGATAAACAGAGTAATCCGTAGTAAAAAAAAACTCAATGTATTAAGAACGGTTTGACAAATGCTATGTTTCTAGTCTGAGAGTAATTTACCCAATGGCAAACTGGAAAATTATATCATTAAAACCATAGAATTTGCGAAATGCTGCCCTGAAACATAATATTTTGCACCAACAACTTGTTTGTAAGTGGTCAGTCTCGATTCAAAAGCTGATTATACATCGAAGAAATCTTGCGAATCGAATAAGCTGAGATACACAGATACCATATACAGGAGATGCAGGAATAAATATGGAAAGTTGACGATAAAAACTGAAATCACCTCGTTTGTCATTGACTTGAATTTGGATTAATGTCTATATTCAATCAAATATCTAAATACAAAGCAGACGTTTTAGACTCTGTGGTGATTATTTTTCATTTCAAGTTTGCTGGGATCCTATATATGTTACAGTCAAATCTGGAATGTAGTAGTTCTAATGCAAACATGCCTGAAAGTTCAGTCATTCCAATGAAATTTCTGTTTTGATCAGTCATTTCCAGGAAAGCCTAAGCGTTATAGGTATACTTAGAGAATGACTGAAAATGAAAGCCGTAGATTTAAAGACTTTCATTATTGTCATTCGGACCCCCAGTCTAACATTTAAATATCGCTCACGGAATACATCTGTAGTGATTTGAACTCATTTCCAAATTGAGGCGATTAAGCTTCAGGGTGATTTCTATTACAATCTTCATGTCTGAAAGTAGTTAAAATTAGATCTCTCCCGCAGTTAAGCTTGAATATGGCTGAAAATTCCTGTGAAGAAACTTTTTGAAGAAAATTTTGAATTTTAGAATAAACGGGTTATATAGAAATTCCCCCATATTTGTGGATGTAGCAACAGTCTATAATATAAAGGCAAAGATAACGAACAATGACCAATCTCGTCAGTCCCAAATAAAATACGAAAACAAGAAGTTGATCAAACACGGACCCCTGAACACACCAGAGGAGATCAGGTGCCTAAGAAGAGTAAACATCCTCTGTTGACCGTTTACACCCGCTCAGAGCCCGTAGTCTTGATCAGGAACCCGGAGCGATCCGTAGTCAAATCAGTATGTGAAAAGCGGCTTAACAATGGCTATGTAAGACATTGGCTTCATACAAAAAGGCGAAGTTAACATTGTGTCAAACGCAATCATAATCCAAAAAATACATACAAAATCGAGTGCAGGGCAACACGGACCTCTGAAAAAAGCGAAGGTAGGATCAGGTGCCATGGAGGAGTAAGCATCCTCTGCTGACCAGTCACACCCGCCTGAACCCTTAGTCAAATAATGTAAACGGATTACCCGTAGTCAAATCTAGTAGAAAATGAAAGTCTAACAAAGGGTATGAAACAAATCAGTCAACATATGACTTAGTGATAATTGTAATCGCAACAAGTCATATATAGCGACCGTAGAATTTGCGAAATGATGACTTTAAACGAGATTCGTTAATAAACCCTGCAGCATCAACTTTTTTTGTTAGTAGTTGGCCTCGCTTTAAAAAAGTCCGCATACGCATAGCATGCTCTTGCGTATCGAATCAAACTGGAGATATACACACCATAAGCAGGTGATAGTGGTATATTACTACATAGAAAAGGAAAGTTGACGATTGCAAAGTCAAAGTCATCACGCTTATCATATAATGTAGTTGTCAGTCTGCCATTAGAGTCAATGTTTAAGTAAATATCCAATATGAAGCAGATATGTCAGATTTCTGTGGTGTCCTTTATGTCGAGTTCTTCGGATATATCAAATGGACATAATTGTGAAAATGATGATTGTTAATTGATAGCACATCATCTATATACCTATTATGTAAGGTTGAAGGACACGGCAAGTCTTTTTGTTTTTTATCCCGTACAGTTCTGTACAAATTCTGCTTTCATATGAATACAAAAATAAGTCTGCCAATAAGGGGGCACAATTTAGGCCCATAGAATACCTACGGATTGTTGGAGACCTGGTCTCCAAAGACTACATAAATATTATCTATAAGAAACCCAAGCATGCTCTTAATATCTACTTCAGAGTACTTGTGTGGGCATCAGATGTTTTCTAACAAAATATGTGTCTTGTTTCCCAACGACTAGAAATTCGTATTTCGGGTGCCGTTTTGTTAAAAAGCAATTATCTATAATCTGAAAAAGCCTAGATTTTAATTTATCGCTGAGGAATCGTTGTGCTAAGTGTGGAGAAATCATACGTTTTGATGCAGTCAATTTTGAAAATTCTTGTGATTTTAGGTTATCCAAAAGCTCTTTAGAGTTTTTAAGAATCAACATCTGATGACACCACTTCTGGAATATGTAGTGAAACAGTATCTCTGAAGAGATTCTTTGATAGCTGTTAGTAGTTTAGTCAAAAGTAAGAAAGAAGGCTTGGTAGAGCACTTACTGAGCCAGCGATGTATCTTTGTTTGTAAGGTTTTTATGCAATTTCGGAATCCAATAAAGGTATGGTAATTCAAATTGATTCTGATTCTTCGGAATATTGAAAGTGTTTAAAACAGAAAGGTGATTTTGAAGAATTTCATCTGTTTGTGAAATTGCTTAGAGTGTAAGTAGGATTCCCAGATGTGAAGTAAACCCTAGTTCATTTAAAAGACAATTAAAATAGAACTTTTACAAACAAAGACAATGTTGTCACTAGCTTTAATCAGCTGGAACCAGTACAAATTTTCATGTAGTCTATGTAAACTCATTTACCACTTCTGGTTTCTTAAAAACAGAAGGGATAAATAGTAGCATTTTCCCGTTAAATGGTGAATACGGGATTTTAATAAACTCCGAATACTTTTTATCATTCAGACAAGAGTGTCAAGCTCCTCTCCCTCAGATTTGATTCAATGGTAGGCCATACTGTTGAACTAAAATGTTGTAGCGACCCTAGAATTTATGACATGCAGCCTTTAAACGTGACTGTTGAAACCCCTGCAACAACAATGTGTTTGCAAGTAGCTCCCCTTAATTTAAAAACCGATCATACGCAGAACAAGTTTTTGCGTATCGAATATGTTGATAAACATATACACCATATGCAGGTGATGATGGAACATTGCTACATTGATATGGGAAGTTGACGATGGAGAAGCTGGTCATAAAGTTGAGTAGTTAGTTTGTCGTTAATATCAATATTCAATAAAATATCCAAGTACGAAGCAGACATGGAAGACTCTTAAAAAATACAAGTCTTTAATATACAATTTAGAGCCTTGAGCTGAACATAATGAATTAGAGGTAAACAGTATAACTGCCTTAGTAGGAAAGTTATTTAGCCTATGTGCAGACTAGTTTTCTTAAAAAATAAACTGTGGTAGAAAAGATGTTCCAAAATAATTTTTGGCAATATCACGATCATAGAACCCTTGAAGGGCTGCAACCCTGAAATGTACAATTTATCTCTAAAATAAGTTCATATAAAAAAAAAGAATTGGAATTGTAGTTATCACGATGAAATTAATTACGTTTGACACAATGTTAACTTCGCCATTTTGTTCTTAATCAATTTGACCATTTTCTCCTCAATCATTTTACAAATTTGCTAAAGGACTACATGTTGCTTCTAAATGTACCTTTGGCTTTGACATAGTATTAATAACATTCAATATGTTTTACACATCAACAATACATAACAATGGCTTAGTATCAAGATGCTTTTACAAATAAACGCATTATACCAAGTCTGTCTCCTCCCTAAATCAAAACTTCTACTCCGGGATCAAGCAATTTATATATGAAAGCCTTAGTGCTCTACATCACAGTGTATGTAGTTTTCCAAGTTTAAAGAATGGTAGTTGTAGCGATATTTAAAAAAACACTTGGAATGTTACCTAACAAGAATTGAAAAATGTTCAGTTGTTAATACAAATCAGTGAACAGAGAATAATAACATTACGTTAATTGAGAGACTAGCATGATCTAAAATATGTTATTTATATACAAACTACATCTTCATTTTAATATCCTCACATTCCCACTAATGGACCGAAAACACTAACCCAAGAGCCGTATATATTTTATAGTTGTGATGGAGACTTTTATTCAGATCTTGTTCAACTTCAATACAAATTCAAAGTCAAATGCTGTCTGTTGTGCTTTATAGCTATTGTTAAGCCGTTGTTTACACACTGATTTGACTAGGGATTGTTTCGTTTACCTTATCAAGATCATGGGTTCAAGGCGGATGTGACCGGTCAACAGGGGATGTTTATCCTCCTAGGCACCTGATCACACCTCTGATGTGTCCAGGATCCGTTTTTGTCCAACTCTTGTTTTTGTATTTTGTTTATGACTTACAAAGATTGATCACTGTTCGTTATATTTGCCTTTACATTTCACTATTATCTAACCACCTAATTATTATGTTATATATTCTGAGGAATAAACGATTTTTCACTACTGACTTACTCTGAAGAATGATATTGATATAAATATCTGATGTTCCAAAGGAATTGGTGATTTCCAATAGATAAACTCCATAATCATTCTGCTGAACAGACGCCTTGTTGTATGTGATGGTAAAATTATTCACAGCGTTCCTGGAAAGTCCTGATGTTGAATCAAGTTAATCACAGTAAATTTCTGGCTAGCCCACCATTGAAGAGGATTTCCATTACTTCAGAGTTCCATATCACAAGTTGCACTGATTACTTCTGGTGCATTAGTTTTCCTTAAACAATAATATAAAATAATCTTAGACATACCATATGGTCTACATCTCTTCACATGAGCGATAAGGAACATCGTATTTTTAAATGTCTTGGTCAATGTATTAAGGCATTCGCAATTTTCTGATATTTTTCTAAAGTTATAATTCAATTCCGTCATATAAAGGTTCATCGATGAGTTTAAAAATAAAATTGCGTTTTCTAGACGAAAATAATGAAACTTTAGTCCGACATGAATTTTGGGTTGCCATACAATTATCTTCTTATGATAGAACTAACATATTTCACCAGAATTTTTTTTTAAGGAGTGCTCATAGTGATGAAATACCTAGATAATACAGTTTATGAAAACGGTGATATAAATGTAGTGATCTATTATAAAAACGGATCCCTGGATAATAAAAGGCAGGGATCGGGTGTTTGATAGGAATAAGCATCTCCTGACGACATGATCCCGTTATCTTAATCTGATAAACAAGAGTAATCCGTAGTAAAAAAAAACTCAATGTATTAAGAACGGTTTGACAAAATCTATGTTTCTAGTCTGAGAGTAATTACCCAATGGCAAACTGGAAATTATATCATTAAAACATGAGAATTTGCGAAATGCCTGCCCTGAAACATAATATTTTGCACCAACAACTTGTTTGTAAGTGGTCAGTCTCGATTCAAAAGCTTGATATACATCGAAGAAATCTTGCGAATCGAATAAGCTGAGATACACAGATACCATATACAGGAGATGCAGGAATAAATATGGAAAGTTGACGATAAAAACTGAAATCACCTCGTTTGTCATTGACTTGAATTTGGATTAATGTCTATATTCAATCAAATATCTAAATACAAAGCAGACGTTTTACTCTGTGGTGATTATTTTTCATTTCAAGTTTGCTGGGATCCTATATATGTTACAGTCAAATCTGGAATTGTAGTAGTTCTAATGCAAACATGCCTGAAAGTTCAGTCATTCCAATGAAATTTCTGTTTGATCAGTCATTTCAGGAAAGCCTAACGTTATAGGTATACTTAGAGAATGACTGAAAATGCCGTAGATTTAAAGACTTTTCATTATTGTCATCGGACCCCCAGTCTAACATTTAAATATCGCTCACGGAATACATCGTGTAGTGATTTGAACTCATTCCAATTGAGGCGATTAAGCTTCAGGGTGATTCTATACAATCTTCATGTCTGAAAGTAGTTTAAAATTAGATCTCTCCCGCAGTTAAGCTTGAATATGGCTGAAATTCCTGTGAAGAACTTTTGAAGAAATTTTGAATTTTAGAATAAACGGGTTATATAGAAATTCCCCCATATTTGTGGATGTAGCAACAGTCTTATTAATATAAAGGCAAAGATAACGAACAATGACCAATCTCGTCAGTCCCAAATAAAATACGAAAACAAGAAGTTGATCAAACACGGACCCCTGAACACACCAGAGGAGATCAGGTGCCTAAGAAGAGTAAACATCTCTGTTGACCGTTTACACCGCTCAGAGCCCGTAGTCTTTCAGGAACCCGGAGCGATCCGTAGTCAAATCAGTATGTGAAAGCGGCTTAAAATGGCTATGTAAGACATTGGCTTCATACAAAAAGGCGAAGTAACATTGTGTCAAACGCAATCATAATCCAAAAAATATACAAAATCGAGTGCAGGGCAAACACGGACCTCTGAAAAAGCGAAGTAGGATCAGGTGCCATGGAGGAGTAAGCATCCTCTGCTGACCAGTCACACCCGCCGTGAACCCTTAGTCGAAATAATGTAAACGGGATTACCCGTAGTCAAATCTAGTAGGAAAATGAAAGTCTAACAAAGGGTATGAAACAAATCAGTCAACATATGACTTAGTGATAATTTGTAATCGCAAACAAGTCATTATAGCGACCGTAGAATTTGCGAAATGATGACTAAACGAGATTCGTTATAAACCCTGCAGCATCAACTTTTTTGTTAGTAGTTGGCCTCGCTTTAAAAAGTCCGCATACGCATAGCATGCTCTTGCGTATCGAATCAACTGGAGATATACACACATAAGCAGGTGATAGTGGTATTACTACATAGAAAAGGAAAGTTGACGATTGCAAAGTCAAAAGTCATCACGCTTATCATTAATGTAGTTGTCAGTCTGCCATTAGAGTCAATGTTAAGTAAAATATCCAAATATGAAGCAGATATGTCAGATTCTGTGGTGTCCTTTAGTCGAGTTCTTCGGGTATATCAAATGGACATAATTGTGAAAATGATGATTGTTAATTGATAGCACATCATCTATATACCTATATGTAAGGTTGAAGGACACGGCAAGTCTTTTTTGTTTTTATCCCGTACAGTTTCTGTACAAATTCTGCTTCATATGAATACAAAAATAAGTGCCAATAAGGGGCACCAATTAGTGCCCATAGAATACCTACGGATTGTTGAGACCTGGTCTCAAAGACTACATAAATATTATCTATAAGAAACCCAAGCATGCTCTTAATATCTACTTCAGAGTACTGTGTGGGCAATCAGGAGTTTTCTAACAAAATATGTGTCTTGTTTCCCAACGACTAGAAATTCGTATTTTCGGGTGCCGTTTTTGTTTAAAAAGCAATTATCTATAATCTGAAAAAGCCTAGATTTTAATTTATCGTGAGAATCGTTGTGTAAAGTGTGGAGAAATCATACGTTTGATGCAGTCAATTTTTGAAAATTCTTGTGATTTTAGGTTATCCAAAAGCTCTTTAGAGTTTTTAAGAATCAACATCTGATTGACACCACTTCTTGGAATATGTAGTGAAACAGTATCTCTGAAGAGATTCTTTGATAGCTGTTAGTAGTTTAGTCAAAAGTAAGAAAGAGGCTTGGTAGAGCACTTACTGAGCCAGCGATGTATCTTTGTTTGTAAGGGTTTTTATGCAATTTCGGAATCCAATAAAGGTATGGTAATTCAAATTGATTCTGATTCTTCGGAATATTGAAAGTGTTTAAAACAGAAAGGTGATTTTGAAGAATTTCATCTTTTGTGAAATTGCTTAGAGTGTATAGTAGGATTCCCAGATGTTGAAGTAAAACCTAGTTCATTTAAAAGACAATTAAAATAGAACTTTTACAAACAAAGACAATGTTGTCACTAGCTTTATCAGCTGGAACCAGTACAAAATTTCATGTAGTCTATGTATAACTCATTTACCACTTCTGGTTTCTTAAAAAACAGAGGGATAAAAGTAGCATTTTCCCCGTTAAATGGTGAATACGGGATTTTAATAAACTCCGAATACTTTTTTACCATTCAGACAGAGTGTCAAGCTCCTTCTCCCTCAGATTTGATTCAATGGTAGGCATACTGTTGAACTAAAATGTTGTAGCGACCCTAGAATTTATGACATGCAGCCTTTAAACGTGACTGTTGAAACCCGTGCAACAACAATGTGTTTGCAAGTAGCTCCCTTAATTTAAAAACCGATCATACGCAGAACAAGTTTTTGCGTATCGAATATTTGATAAACATATACACCATATGCAGGTGTATGATGGAACATTGCTACATTGATATGGGAAGTTGACGATGGAGAAGCTGGTCATAAAGTTGAGTGAGTTAGTTTGTGTTAATATCAATATTCAATAAATATCCAAGTACGAAGCAGACATGGAAGACTCTTAAAAAATACCAAGTCTTTAATATTACATTTAGAGCCTTGAGCTGAACATAATGAATTAGAGGTAAACAGTATAACTGCCTTAGTAGGAAAGTTATTAGCCTATGTGCAGACTAGTTTCTTTAAAAAATAAACTGTGGTAGAAAAGATGTTCCAAAATAATTTTTGGCAATATCACGATCATAGAACCCTTGAAGGGCTGCAACCTGAAATGTACAATTTATCTCTAAAATAGTTCATATTAAAAAAAAAGAATTGGAATTGTAGTTATCACGATGAAATTAATTACGTTTGACACAATGTTAACTCGCCATTTTGTTCTTAATCAATTTTGACCATTTCTCCTCAATCATTTTACAAATTTGCTAAAGACTACATGTTGCTTCTAAATGTACCTTTGGCTTTGACATAGTATTAATAACATTTCAATATGTTTTACACATCAACATACATAACAATGGCTTAGTATCAAGATGCTTTTACAAATAAACGCATTATACCAAGTCTGTCTCCTCCCTAAATCAAAACTTCTACTCCGGGATCAAGCAATTTATATATGAAAGCCTTAGTGCTCTACATCACAGTGTATGTAGTTTTCCAAGTTTAAAGAATGGTAGTTGTAGCGATATTTAAAAAAACACTTGGAATGTTACCTAACAAGAATTGAAAAATGTTCAGTTGTTAATACAAATCAGTGAACAGAGAATAATAACATTACGTTAATTGAGAGACTAGCATGATCTAAAATATGTTTATTTATATACAAACTACATCTTCATTTTAATATCCTCACATTCCCACTAATGGACCGAAAACACAACCCAAGAGCCGTATATATTTTATAGTTGTGATGGAGACTTTTATTCAGATCTTGTTCAACTTCAATACAAATTCAAGTCAAATGCTGTCTGTTGTGCTTTATAGCTATTGTTAAGCCGTTGTTTACACACTGATTTGACTAGGGATTGTTTCGTTTACCTTATCAAGATCATGGGTTCAAGGCGGATGTGACCGGTCAACAGGGGATGTTTAATCCTCCTAGGCACCTGATCACACCTCTTGATGTGTCCAGGATCCGTTTTGTCAACTCTTGTTTTTGTATTTTGTTTATGACTTACAGATTGACACTGTTCGTTATATTTGCCTTTACATTTCACTATATCTAACCACCTATTATTATGTTATATTATTCTGAGGAATAAACGTTTTTCACTACTGACTTACTCTGAAGAATGATATTGATATAAATATCTGATGTTCCAAAGGAATTGGTGATTTCCAATAGATAAACTCCATAATCATTCGCTGAACAGACGCCTTGTTGTATGTGATGGTAAAATTATTCACAGCGTTCCTGGAAAGTCTGCTTGTCATCTTGTCA
>CAJDSM010049250.1:9855-23323 GCA_903981925.1 Ostrea lurida | reverse complement strand
AATGCTGGAGTGCCACAAGGTTCCGTCCTTGGTTCATTGTTGTTTTTGAGATATATGTCAATGTTGTTGCTCATAATATGTTATCTTCTGTCGGCTATATCTGATGACAACTCATTCAACATGCGGATAAGAATTTGAACAACATAGAATGTGTTCTCAATCATGATCTTAGAGATATTTGAAAAATGGTCTGAGGATTGGTTACTTCAATACAAAAAAGGCGAAGTTAACATCGTGTCAAACGTAATCATAATCCAAAAAACATATGCAAAATCGAGTGTAGGGCAACATGGACTCCGACAAAAGCGAAGGTAAGATCAGGTGCCATGGAGGAGTAAGCAGCCTCTGATGACCGGTCACATCCGCCGCGAGCCTTTAGTCAAAATAAAGTAAACGGGATTACCCTAGTCAAATCTAGTAGGGAAAATGACTGTCTAACAAGGGTATGAAAACAAATCAGTCAACAAATGACTTAGTGATACTTTGTAATCGCAAACAGGTCATTATATAGCGACCGTAGAAAATTGCGAAGGATGACTTTAAACGAGATTCGTTATAACCCTGCAACATAAACTTTTTTGTTAGTAGTTGGCCTCGCTTTAAAAAGTCCATCATACGCACACATGCTCTTGCGTATCGATCAACTGGGATATATACACACCATACGCAGGTGATAGTGGTATATTACTACATAGAAAGGGACAATTGACGATTGTAAAATTAAAAGTCATCCACGCGTATCATATAATGTAGTTGTCAGGCCTGCCATAAGAGTCAATGTTAAGTAAAAAATATCCAAATATGAAGCAGATATGTCAGATTCTGTAATGTCCTTTATATCGAGTTCTTCGGGATATATCAAATGGAATAATTGTGAAAATTATGATTGTTAATTGATAGCACGGTCAGCTATATACCTATATTTAAGGTGAAGGGCACTGCAAGTTTTTTGTTTTTATCCTGTAACAGTTTTTTGAACAAATTCTGCTTCATATGAATATAAAATAAGTCTGGCCAATAAGAGGACACAAATATTGCCCATTGGAATACCAACGGATTGTTGGAAGTCCTGGTCTCCAAAGACTACATAAATATTATGCTATAAGAAACCCAAGCATGTTCTTATTTTCCTACTTCAGAGTACTTGTTGATCAATCAGAGTGGTTTCTTGCAAATATGTATCTTGTTTCGCAACGACTAGAAATTCGTATTTCTGGTGACGTTTTGATTAAAAGAAATTAATCTATAATCTGAAAAAGCCTAGATTTTAATAAACACATGTTTTATTTTTTGGTAAATCGGCACATAACCAAATACACTCAATTGCTTTTTCAAAGGTTGTCAATAAGAATTTGTTATCGCATAAACATCTTGGTTTGATATTTTCAAAACGATTTGAAAATGGTCTGTGTACATTGATAACATTGCAAATCATGCTTATAAAAAAGTTAGGACTGATTAAGAAACTTAAATTTACTCTATGTAAGAGAAAAACTATCTAAAAGTTATAACTTTTGTAAGGCCAATATTAGAATATGCTTTCGATGACAACTGCAGAGAAATCTGGCCAACTGTCTACCAGAACTGCTTTCTCCGTTAACAAAGAAGTCTGGACATGATTTCCTTAAATACAAAGCATTACGTTTATATACTGAAAGTATAGAACTTTAAAAATTGTTAATCATTGATATGATTTTTAGTGAAGCGAAATCTTTAAGCCAATACTCGACCGTCATAATTACTATGTTACTATGTACTATGTTACTAGCTTGAAATTACGGATATGTATTTAATTGCAGTGGTAAAATTAGAAATTTATATCAAAATTAAGGATTATCTCCCCTCAGGCATAGCTCTGATCCTTCGAGTATTTGGCCCCAACCTTTTTGGCACTACCATTGATCACTTTTAGAGAGTTTTACTTTCATGTTTCGGGTTTCCACATTTTCGGTTTGAGCATCAACTAAAGAGACATACTTTGTCGAAAATGCGCTACTGGTGCATCAAAATTGGTACCGTATGATTTTATTTAAACAAAAGTACTTACGCAGATGGCGTAAAGTAATTCCTTCTCTAGTTCAGTTTCCAAAGTGGCATATTCTGATTGATTTTAACACTCATCTACCGCCATTTGTTCACATTTTTTATGCGTTGACATTCCAAAAATAACTGATATGATATCTTTACGTGACATCCATATTCTTATATCATAAGTGGGACCCTACTATTTGAAGAAGAGGTTACTCGTCATCCAGCAGATCTAATAATAGGCCTAGGTAGGAATTATCTGACCAAGCAGACTCATGGAGTCATAACGCTCACCTGGAAGGCATCGCTGTAGGATATAAGTAACACAATAGGGCGAGTTAAATATTGGCAGACTTATCTTTATATTCATACGAAGCAGAATTTGTTAAAAGAAAACCTGTTACGGGATAAAACAAATCAAAGTACTTAAAGTCTGAAACGAGTTGGCAAATAAAAAAAAGATAAGTGTCTAATTCTTTTAGAATCCTCTATGATAAACCAAACATTGCATGCTCAGCTGCTCATTTTTATACTTTGTTTTAATTTTGGTGTCTATACTTGTTGTCTATGTTTCAGTTTAAAGCAAGAGTGTAAAGTAACGGCGATCTGATCACATGTTTATCGCTGAAAATAACATTTCTATAACAGCACGAGATCTGTAGTGAATTACACCCTTCATTTCAAACACCCTAGCTACCATTGAAATTTCCTCATTCCTTCCTCGATTTTGTCAACAATTTTCATCCCGACAATTGTAAACGTTTGATAATATTCTTCAATTCCAAATAATTTCGTTCTTGATATTAGCCATCACGTAACACCTCACACACGGCGTTTGTTACTCTCTTGTTTCCTAATATGTCGAACATTAACGCAAACTTCAAAAAACCATACTTACCATAATGATACCTGCATACTTTCCACACACTCTCTTTTCAGCACAAAACTAGCTATTCGAGGAAAACCCGGGAATACCTCATTGCATAAGATAATTAACTGGTTTCATTGTTGGGTAAATTGGGACAAAAACAATGCTGTTAAACTGGGGTTTTCAACTTTGATTAGAAAAATCTTTTTTCGGAAGAAACCAAGTGCACTTTCCAATGACTATATTTTTGAAGGTCAATGAATAAAAGTAAGCAAATTAGAAATCTGATATTTTAGCCTCATTTTGAAATGTAACAGGGACAAATTTTATATTTCAAGTATCAAGTGTAACAGTTGAATATTTTTCATTTTCCTCTGGAAAGTTAAGTTGTGAGAATGGTTAATATTTTAAAAAATATAAAAATGAAAATCGTTGGAACTCGGCTGTGCGTCAATTTTGCGTGGAACGCTGACATATGAGGTTGTCACCTTCGTAAAAAACTTTCCGTGATATATAGGTATAGTACAATGTCTTATTAATTAACAATCATAATTTTCACAAATAATGTCCTTTGATATAAGCTGTAACGAACTCAAAATTAAAGGAACATAACAGAATCTTGACAAGATCTGCTTGATATTTTAATTAATATTACTCCAAATGGCAGACTGACGGAACTACATTATATTGATAAACGTTGATGACTTTGACTTTGCAATCGTCAACTTTCCTTCTTCATGGTAGTAATGTACCATCTAATCACCTGCTTATGGTGTGTATGTCTCTCAGTTGATTCGATACGCAAGGGCATGGCATGCCGTATGAGGACTTTGTAAAGCGAGGCCAACTACTAACCAACAAAAGTGTGATTGCCAGGGTTATAACGAATCTCCGTTTAAAGTCAATCATTTCGCAAATTCTACGGTCGCTATAAATGACCTTGTTTGCGATTACAAAATTATCACGCCATTAGTCATATGTGACTGAATTTGTTTCATACCCTTTTGTCGGAGGTTCTGTGTTTGGCCTACACTCGATTTTGTATATTGTTTTTTGGGACTGTGATTACGATACCATTGTTTACTTCGCCATTTTTTGTTAGACTGTCATTTTCGTTACAATATTTGACGACAGGTAACACGTTTACTTTTGTTTCGACTACGGCTCCACGGCGGGTGTTGACGGTCAGCAGAGGATGCTTACTCCTTTCCACACCTATCCTGCCTTCGCTTTTGTCGGGGGTCTGTCTTGCCTTACACTCGATTTTGTATATGTTTTTTGGGACTATGATTGCGTTTAACACATTGTTTTACTTCGGCATTTTATATATTCAAAGGCAGGTGGTTATTGTTGTAGGCATCGACTTCCAACTATATAGCAATGTTATTTATTCGTTTTCGAGAAAATTTTTGTCATACATTTGTCCTCGCTTTTTCAAACTTCGGGCTTGAAAGAAACCTGGATGTAAACTTTTACAAGAATGTGACCACATTATTTCTTTTTTTAATAAGCTTTTCCTTTTTATTCTCCTATATATTCATCTTAAACAATTAAACTCCAGTTGTTGATCCACCATCTGGTTTGCTATGTCATGCTAACAATATCGGTAATCTTCAATACACGTACTCCAGGGTTTCATACATTGTGAATTGATAACTTATAATTGAGTGAGGTTAGAGATAAAAAAGTAGATAAAAATTGTACTCGGCTGCAGTGGCGGATCCAGGATTTGTCGAAGGGGGGGGGGGCAAATTTGAGAGAAAGGTAAAAAAAGCTTCAAGTCTTGAGTTTTAGGGTATTTAAAGCTCATTTTCAAACCGTTTGATATGAAAAATTTATACATAACCTTTTGCTGTCTATTATACAAGTAGCTTTTAAACCATTGGAAAAGATTTCCACCAATTCCATACGTTTGTAATTTAAAAAGACGACCCTCTTTCCAGACTTTGTCAAATGCCTTTGACAGATCGCATAAAACCATACAACATGAATTTCCATCATCAATTTTTTTCAATGCTATGATATGTTTCAATAAGTTGGTAGACTGTAGAGTGACCTGGCAGAAAGCCGGCCTAGTATTTAAAAAATAGTTTGTTACCATGAAAGTAGTAATTCGTTCCATTATTTTGCTCACACAACTTAGTAAGGAGATATTTTCTGACTTACATGGAAGAGAAGGGTATTATTTTTTAAAAAGAGGTAAAGCATGTGCTAATTTCCAGCAATCAGGAAATTATTTTTCTGACAATGATCTATTAAAAAGTAATTGTAAAGGTTTACACACTGTATATATCGTTACTTTTAACATTTTATGGCTTATACAATCAGGTCCAATAGCCTTGTTGACTCGCAAAACAGATATTATATCAATAACTCCATACTCCTCAATCCTTATATCTTCAAGAGAGTCATCACAGTGTAAAAAAATTTTGGTACAGATTTACCGATATATGATATGTTAGAAATGGAAGAAAAATACTCATTCAAAATATCTTTTTTGTCTATATCTGAAAATGCTATGCTGTCCTTACCATTTCTATCTTTATATTTTATGGGTGGTAGCTCATTAGCTGGTTTTGTTTGAAAGACATCTTTCAACAATTTTCAATACAATTTGTTATTGTTTTGTAGCGTCGTCGATGTATGATTTGAAACAATGTTGTCGTAATAATTCAGGAATGCGTGTTTTTTCATGTTGTTTACTTTGTTTTGAACTTTTTTGTATTTTGACTAATCGCAGTCTTTTTTTTTTTATTATTTAATTGCAATATTACGCAGACAGTCTCTAATCCTTATTGGGTTTTTTTTGTAATACGGAATCGAACTAAGGTTTGGTAATTGGACGAAAGTTTGTCCAAAATCTATTGTCAGCAGACGGAGGTTGATAAACACAGCAAAGATAATTACAGGTACGACTTCGTGATTTCTAACCAATAACATTCTAACCACTGGCTCTATTCTATTCTATTTCAACCCGGAGAAGTATATATCATAACACCCCCTCCAAATGAGTTACGGTCTTTACGAAAAATATTATGAAAACCATCTAACACGAGGCTTTCGGTACATACATTAGCCTTTACATACGGGTGGATAGCAAGGTTAATTTTGAATGTGTAGTTTACTCGTGTTTTTAATTAGAAATTTCTCGGCTAATTTTCCCCGTTTAAGGTAAAGGTATAAACGGTATAATACAAATAGGCGAAGGTAACATCGTGATAATCATGATCAAAAAAAAAAACATATACAAAATCGAGTGTAGAATGTTTATACTCAGTACATGTATTTAACAAATACCCAAGTTTTGACGACAGTATCTATCTCAGCTGTAGCTTGTCTCTTTGATACAATCTAATTGAAATCTGTATTTTATAGAGGAGGAAAACTTTTCCATTTGCAGTGTCTTTTTGCAAGCAACCAGATGTCTGTCAATCTCTGGTGATCTTGCTACGTCATGCTTCCGAAGTATCATCATCACCTTTATATATCACTGGTTACGATATTTGCTGTAAATGTTGCTATTTAAGAATAGAAGATGGGTTAACAAAACGAGAAAAGTGCCTACGAGTGGGTACATAGAAAAGAAAAAATAAAATCACTCTCATTTGTAGTTAGAAACACAAAAAGGCGAAGTTAACATTGTGTCAGACGTAATCATAATCCAAAAAAAGACATACTAAATCGAGTGTAGGGCAACACGGACCTCCGACAAAAGCGAAGGTAGGATCAGGTGCCATGGAGGAGTAAGCATCCTCTGTTGACCGGTCATACCCGCCGTGGGCCCATTGCCTTGATCAGGTAAACGGAGTATTCCGTAGTCCGTATTCCGTAGTCAAATCAGTGTTAGAAAAACGGCTTAACAATTGTTATGAAACACATCAGACAGCATTTGACCCAATGACAGGCCATACTGGAAAACCAAATCATTAATACCACCATGGAATTTGCAAAATGCTGCCTTTAAACGTGGCTGTTGATTCCCTGCGACAACAACTTGTTTGCAAGTAGCCTGCCATGATTCAAAAACTGATCATACACAGAGCAAGCTCTTGTATTTCGAAAAAGATGAAAGACTTACACACTATATGCAGGTGAATATCGAATATTGCAACATAACAAAGGGGAGTTGGCAATGAAAAACCTGAAATGGTCCGGTTTGTCATAAAGTTGATTTGTTAGTTTGCTGTTAATGTTCATGTGATTTCATACGAATTGGATTATATCGGAAAAGTAAATCAATAGGGACATCATACAACGTATAGCATGCAGATTGAAAGTCCATTTTTTAAGGGCGAATGAGCCATCATCATAATGGTGGTAGTTCCGGTGAAACTCCATTGTCTTCCGGATAAAATTTGTACCCGAGTAGGAAATAGCATGGGAACCTTCAAACAGAACTCTTCTTTCCATAAAGATAAATTTGTTTTAAGTTCTTCTCAACAGAAGGATACATATTTAACAGAGATACAAGCGTTAAAATAACTTGTACATAAACAATGAACTTGGAGACACAGCAGAAAAAATCTTAAGTAGCTTAGATCTAGCACATATTTTCTTTATCGTGTCACGGATTGTGGTAAAACAGGGCCTCCGTTTTTAAGGTCATATCCTAAACACTCATGCGTCTTGCTTCTAATATCGAACATTGAAAAAACAATTATCATCAAACGTTTGCGTCTGAGGTTTGACAAAGCTATGACATTGGCAGGACTCCAACTCACGCCCTGTAGGGTTTGCCACGTGCACTGAGCTATCGTGACCGGTCAAAAAGACAGGTAAGAGCACAGGCTTTTAAATTTATTATGTCTTATACTTCGAGCAAACAATTTATTTAGAATAAACAAATGTACATGTATATCATTACTGAATTAAGTGCTTCTCTTGTAAATACATTGTGTGTAGCATAAGAAAAGAATAAAAAGGATATGTATGTTGTTCAAAATTTTATTTTATCTTGAAATCTTTGGAAGGGACACATCTTGTTTATTTGGCAGAAAACTAGATACATATGTTTGTTTAAGAAGAATTGCAATTTTTCCAAAATCATTTTGTTTATGAGATTAATAAGAAATATTAAAGTGAAATGTATGAGAGAGAGAGAGAGAGAGAGAGAGAAGAGGGAGAGAGAGAGAGAGAGAGAGAAGAGAGAAGAGAGAAAGAGAGAGAGAGAGAGGAGGAGAGAAGAAGAGAGAATGCAGAAAGAAAGGTAGAGAGATGTAGATGGCCAGTAGCTTTATAAAAAATATATGTTTCCTTTATACCCAGTGAGACAATTTCAAACAAATTGAGGTCATATATAATGATAGGTCATTATTTCTTAGCGTATGAAGCAAATACGCTGAGTATAATTAAACCATGAATACTGTTGACCATATTGCATCAAATATCATATGCCATATCTGATGATGTCAATTCTAGAGAAAGTCAATCTGAGAAATATATGAATCACTATTGACTCCGAGCCAGGAAGCAATAAGAAGTCTCAGACTCAGATGATGTATCTGAGCATGTGAATAATCTTTCTAAGTTTGAGTTTATTATAACTAGCATGTCATTTTTCTGCGAGCATTATGTTATTTTCATTGCATTGCAGTTTTTACATGCATTAAGTAGATAAAAAATTAGAGTGAGGCGTACGACTAATAAAAAAAAGTATCCCCCTACTATAGAAAAACTCTTAGTTTTATTTTTTTCCCATTCCATTTATCAATGTCAGTAGGGTGTTAGCACATCAAGTGCAATGCCCATATTTATTTCAAATTTTGTATATTATTACTTAACTATTTTAAGCTCCTATATTATTGAAATAACGTTCCAGAGGGTTCTTGCCGTGGTAGAGTAAACCTTGCATAATCAACGGGTCTAGTGCCGAATTTAACATATCATAGTCAGGAAGATAGACGCAACTGTATAATCTGGGTGGACTGGTCACTTGGGGTGCAAGAACATTGACAATAAAGTAGGTTATTATCAATGTCGTGAGGAACTAAGCATCAGTCAGAATAGCCATCGTCATAGAGAATGAAAAAAAAATATCAATATCTATTAAATGCCCCTTCAACAAAATTTTAACCTCTAAAAAACCATACTGTCGAACCAGTTGAGCCTTTGTGGCAAATAAAGCAATTAGTGTCAGAACAGGAGCATTGACTATTATGAGGGGGTGCGACAAGAATCCCACACACATTAACAATTTATCCAAAGCAATAATATGGGAGACAGGCATATATAGAGGAACAATCCGTAGATATTGTATTTTTGTATTTTACACGTTCATTTCATTGATGTGACATCACCATATTATTAAGTTAAGTGCGTTCGTAGACTAGTGTGAGCTTCGTTGGGCCAGACGGCGGACTACACATACACATTCTTGAAATTGGACTCTTCGAAACTTTCACGACCAATATCCTCCCCAATGGGGGTAAACTGAATCACCTCTAAAAAATTTAGTTTTTATTATACATCACACGTTCTCCGACGCCGTCACGCGGAGGGAGAAATATACTTTGACAGAGGGAATATGAGTCCATATACCTTTCGTCCTTAGATTTGTGAAATGAGGAAATGATAACTGCTCGGTCGCCCTAGTAGATAAGACAGTAAACAAAAAATTGGTGTTTGTAACAGTTGCATTTATACCACCTGCAGAGCGAATGCAGTGAGTGTGGAGTAAAAATCTACCAGCAGAGAATTAAAACTTGAATATTTTTTATATCAAGAGAGAGCCGTTCTTCCTTTCTAGTTTTGTTAGCCATCGCTAGGATACTGAATAAATCAGATAAATAAATAACCGTCAGCTGCGGAATCTGAGAACAGAATAATAGTGACTAGGTTGAAAGTGCTATATAAGGAGAAATTTTTCTTATTATTTCAGTATATCCTATCTGTTACACTACATTTTTCATTCTTTGGAGTTATCATTTTGATATATCATAAATGGACAACATTATTTCGATAGAGATTAATGTCATATTAAGAGAATGGTTACCAATTATTTCAGATGGGATTTTCGAGAGATCTTCTTCCAATTAACGCTTATCGCATAGTAGACCCAAATATGTTTTAAGCAAACTCTTGATATGTTTAAAGAAGGATCATAAGAAAATTATGGAATCTGATGACATTAAAGAGTGCCGATCTATAGAGATGGTCTGGATAAATGGGTATATCATATTGTCAAGATTTTTCACAATAACATTGTATCTGTATTATTGAAACTGATAGGAGCCGCTCTAGTACCACTGTTGCCTGCCGGAAAATAGCGTTCTGGACACAAGGGGACACCAGAGGCGGCACCTTGGTGGAAAGATGTACTGCTAACGTGGAGGCCTTGAGTACAGGGAGAGAGCAAAATTAGGCAAGTTATGTGACGTCACAGTATACAACATTGGACACTTGCTAGGGATAAATAACTGGTTTGAAGACGGTGCCAATTTTTGTGTTATTGCCTGAGTAGTTGAAAGACAACACACACGGAGACACACTATATCTAACATTCGTCTATGAGATTATGAAAGTGGCTTTTGACTGTACTTTTATGACTGTTTCTCAATATTTATGCATCGTTTGGGCGATATCGTTAGTACATATTTTTTGGTGGTAAGGTCAAATCATTGATATAAATACTATAAAAAGTTCACCAATGTAGAAATTTATCATATGAGCATGAGACCATTCAATTAAAACAAGGACTGTAGACCGAAAATCAATACAGGGGATGCTTACCCTTTTTAGAAGGCAACCTGACCATCCATCCTCTGTGTTCTCCAGAAGTCGGCGCGGATATGCTCCAAAAATACGTTCTGGTTTTTGGGTATTAAATTTTAGGGTAACTACGACACGATTAGAGAATCCCTAGTTGTTAACGTTAAGTCTTTGGCCTTTTCAAATTATAGTCTGATTTTGTTCCCGTTTATTTGTATCAAGACTATGTGAGCGAAGCTCGACTTACGGCGGAATACTGACCTAGGTTAACAGGTTGGAATGTTTAAGCTCCTCCTACGACACCTGATCCATTCTAGCCTTCTGGTAATTGTGTCCAGCGGCGTCCGTGCTTTAGTCCCAATTTCTTGTTTTATTTGTTTCAATTTTATTGTTATCGAGGGAGCTGATACGAGATTGATCTACTGATGGTCCTCGTGTCATAATTATCTTTGGTCCTTTAGTATTAATATCTTAGAAAAATGCAAATATTTTGATTATATATCGTTAATGGTGATAGACCCCAAAATATAATTCAAGAACTTGAGTTATCCGACCGGGACATTATAAACTTCATTAGCTATCTAAGTGTTTTTCTAGCCACTGGAGTATTTGACTAGCGCCCATATATACTATCAAGTTCTAGCATAATCCACCAAAAATAGTACATTAGCGTAACATACCGAACTGTAATTGATTGTGAGGAAATCTCCATTAGTCTTGCCAACTGTGTTTTTCACGTGTAATAGAATATCAATTTTGTCAAGATTAATAATACCCACATATGTCATGTTCCAGGCAATGTTTGTGACTCTTCTTTTAATGTCAATCCTTGTAACAATATTGATTTTAAAAAAATCTGACATATCTTGCTATGTCATATATTCTCGGAATATTTTCACTATATTATTTTGAGAACTTCATGAATGGTCAGATGACAACTACAAAATATTTATACAAAAGAATAAATCCCACTGTCTGATTGTCTTTAAACTTTGCAATCGCAACTTTTCCTTTTTCTATTAATTACATACGAATTAACCAGAAACTATCACTTATGCTTATGTTGGTGTTTTGTATCTCTCAGATTGAAATTCGATTACGCTCTGAACATGCCAGGAAGTTATTGCCATGGTATCGGATGATTTTTTAAGAGTGAAGTACAAGCTAACTAATCAAAAACAGTTGATGTTTCTTCAGGGTGATAAGCGAATCTGCGAGGTGCTCAGTGTTAAAAGTCATGAACGATGTTCGCGCACAAAACCTTCTAACGAGGTCGTCTAATACAATTGACGTTCATTTGTTTGGACGAGTTTGGATATCCAGGTTAGTAGACTGAATGGAGCTGATCTATTATAATTGACTGATTTGTTACATGCCGTTTGCTCTTAAGATCGACCCTCCGTCCTGTTTTTCTACTACGATAATTGACTACCTGTACCCGAAGGTAAACCCTGCTTTTACTTCTGTGTTTGACTAGGTGGCTTGACGGTGGAGGATTGTCGAACCCGGCATCCAACCAAAGGATCTATACTCCGTGAGTCCAATGGCACACATTGTTAACCTATCCTTAGTCTATGTTTTGTGGGATGCTCGGATGGCTTGCCTGCATCTTACATCGGGTATTCGATTTTGTTATGTTTTTTTGGGTACTACAATGCATAACTATGAGTTTTAGAGCAGCACATTGTATCTGCTCCTCTCCCGAACCATTTTATCTTCTAAAACACTACAAGGACAATCAGCTGGAGGTCGAACATACATAACTGTACATATGTAGTACCTTGTATTGAACCATCTATCAAGATCGCAACGGTGCCTTGAGACAATAAATCTGGGGAGAGTGTGGCGCATCAAAACACAGATAGGAAAACTAGGATCAACTAGGACACAAATAGGGAACTGACCATATAGATGAGAAAGGCTTGCAAGCTCTCGATTACCATACATATCCCGGTCACGCTAGTGCGGAACACTTCTTGCGGACCCTAGTTGAATGTAGACATGACCAGGATACTTTTCCTTAATCAATTGATGTTTTATATATAAAGGAAGTCCAAATTAATTACAAGTCTTCACATGCTCAAGAATTCTTAAGCTACAACATACCTGTATACGAGACCAGTACACACACACCACAACCAAACTTAAAAATGGATTAACATCAATGTAACGACGGGTAACATCGTCCCGTTACTTTGTTTCGACCCATGACGGGCTCAATGGCGGGTGTGAGCCGGTCACAGATCGAGAGCGAAAACGGCGTATACTTATGCACCTCTCCTATGGCACCCATGGTCAACAACACCCACCATGAGATCACCTTGCCACTTACGCTTTTGTCACGCTAGGTATTTCCGTTGTTGCCGGAGACACTAACGCAACCTCTCGAGTCTTTGAGTGATGTATGAGACAGCCTATTTTTGGGACCTATGAACTAATACAAACTATCAAAAAACTTGTTATTACTCATCGCGAAACAGTAATATTTAATATTCCAGCAAACCACACAGTGCATTGAGAAGACCCAACCCGATGCAGCTTAAGAACATCACACCCTTAGCGCCCTGATTTCTGGGAACCCACTGGGACAAAGAAAGGGAGGACGTCTAGAAACACCGAGGCAAAACAGGATGTCAGACCAATCGAAAATACGAGTGACATGACTACCGATACCTCAGATACATATCGACAAGACAAAGACGAAGACAGCCAAAAGCCAAGCCAGAACCGTGTTCGCTGGGGGACTGTCGTTGATACTGGGCCTAGCTAGCTTACCTAGCAGAACATGAAAGAAACAGGCTTTAACATAATCAACGTATTACAATAGGAACTATTTACCCCCTTATAATTGGGAACAGATAACGA
>CAJDSM010049248.1:7221-27663 GCA_903981925.1 Ostrea lurida | reverse complement strand
CGCTTTAAAAAATCATCATATGAGGGGTGTTACGCGGAGCTGCAATGGCATGCCCTTTGCGTTCCGAATCAACTGAGGACAGACACAGCGCAATTATAGCGAGGAGTCGTAAGTGGTGACACTTACTACAATCGTCGTCCAAAAAAGTCGAAAAGTTTGGTAGCTATATTGCAAAGAGTCAAGCATCGACGTTTTATCATAGTAATCGTAGTTGTCAGTCTGCCAGTTAGAGTCAATATTTAGCAGATAAAATATCCAAATATGAAGCACAATCTGTCAGATTACTGTGGGTGGTCCTTTCGTATTTGCTAAAGTTGCAGCAGATCAATATTATATATGCCGGCTACAGCATTTTGTCGAAAAGGGGGGGGGGGTCCGGTTCAAAGAGGGGGTATATCTTCTAAAAAGCTTTAAGGTCTGTGGTAGCACAGCCCTGGGAAGTTCAATAGTGGGTTAACGGGCTTTTTTAGATGTGTAGAGAGAGGGAGGAGGACGGAGGCGTGGGGGGGGGTGGATGGCCCCGGGTAACCCTTTCTGCTGACCAACTCTAATTATTATGTAATACGTATGCGGTAAATTTAACCTCATAAAGAGTAAAGCGATTAGAAGAGCTCTAAAAACCGCGACAGCTTGCCACCGGAGGCTGTCGGCCCCTTGGGTCCCCCACTTGTGGCGGTCTTACATCTCTGCAGAATCCTTTTAGCTTATTGGCTCTTTTTCAAGCTTTTTTTCGACAAAATTCCTGGAGCTCAGCTTCAACTTGATACATATACACTAAAAAGCAAAGCAAGTAATCTTACGGCAATCATGGTACCCCGTGACACACAGTGGTTGGGATCAGGTGCCTAAGAGGACGTAGCAATTCCCCGCTTGATCCTCTGATGTCGACGACAATTGTATGATTCATAACAATAAAGTATGGTCACTAAGAAAGGGGGGTGGGGGGGCCTAAATCGTCATCACGCGGTTTCAAGTCCCAACTATTTCAGTAATCTAAACATGTTATTGTTACATGAAAGTTGCTGAATGATAAGGTGAATGTTGAAATGTAGCACTGGAATAGTAATACCAATGGGCGTAGAAGCCGGGGGCGGGGGGGAGGCGGGGGGGCATGGGGGGAGCATAGGGTGCCTGTATGGTTTTTTTGCCCTCGCCCCTTTATTCGAGTTAATTTTATTTCTGCATAAAAAGTAACATAATGATCGAAGTGTTTGCCGCCCCTCCTCACCTGTAGTGGATTTATAGAAGTGCAGGTGTCCGCCCCCCCCCCCTCTCCCTGCGACTTGTGTTCTTGTGAAATGTTTAAGAAGCGCGCCGGCCCCCCCCCGCGACTTCAGTGTTCGAATGATCTTTTTTTTTTCTTTTCTTTTTTTCTTGTCATAGAAAGTTTGGAGTTTGTGCCCTCCCCCTCCTCCCCTACCTGTTCTGTGTATTTTTTTTAAGTATTGCCCTCCCCCCCTCTTCAATCAGTCAGTCGCTTATCGCCTCTGGATATCCTTCCGCTTTTCTCCAATTTTCTCAGTGGTGTGACCTGCAGGCCTGTTCACGCGGTTAATATTCATAATGTGTGTTTAAATATTGGGAGTAGGATGGCATTTCTATTAGTAGCTGGGTATCGCGCTTTGATATCGTCCACCGAAGAAATACATGTCTAATGTGGGCTATCCTTTGAGTGAAATTTATTTTTGTGCTTAACTTGCCTACATATGGCATTATGATTTAATATATTCAGATGTACTACAAATATTGGTGAGTGGGGAGGTGGGGTCTGGGCTTACCAAAATTAATTGTGAAATTGAGGTTTAGGGTATATGTGATTTAACGTCATTTACAATACTTACTATTATTCAAATTTTGTAAGTCGCCCCTTTTTTGTACTTCGTGTCCTGCAATATGGCCCAGCCGATAGTCAGCACTTCCTAATAACTCCAATGTCCTGGTAGGGATTCGGGTTAATATAGGTCGTGATCTATAATCCGTGAAGAAGCGGACTAACATGGGGCTGAGCCACTTGTACAGGGATGATAACCTTTAGAAAATTGAGGTCCTGCGATCACAAAGCAAGCGTGTGGACAATAGATAAAAGATCGCCTCTGCTGCAAAGCCATAAGCGCCAAAGCAGAAAGACTTAAGATTTTGCAGCTTTTCCTTGGAGAGTGTGAACGTCTCCAATAGGGAGCGAAGATTGCTCGCGAAAAGGGCATTAAACAATATACAAATCTTTAGGATGGTCCATAATTAAGAAAGTTGCCCGCCTCGCCCGATCCGACCGTTGCCCCCCGCCGCACACGAAATTCAGATGGGTTCTAGGTTATTCTTTTGATCAACATAAGTTAGGAAGCCCCCACTCCACTTTAGTGAATTTTAAAAGTTTGCCCCCCCCCCACCGACTTTCGATGAACTTTTTTGGTTTAGAAAGTTTACCTCCCCCCCGCCTTCAGTGTTATATTGTCTTTTTTTTTAATTTATTTATTTCATTGTTTTTGCTGTGTCTACATTATCTAGATGTTTGCTCCCCCCCCCCTCACCATCTTCGCTAGCCAATGTGGTTTACAACTCCGCTCCGCTCTCTTCCTTCATGGGTTTACGTGTCCGCTCCGCTTCTCTATCAAGAAGAGTAAGGTCGGTAGCAGGATGTATACCCCTGGTCTCAAATACCTGCTCGAAGATGATTATAGCCCCATTCAAAGAACAGGTCATATCGCCCTTTCTGCCTTGTGTCCTGTAAGAAGAGATATTGTTCCGAATATTTATGAAGGTTTTTAAACGGGATGACATACAAGTTTGTTTTCGAGTTTAAGTTTGAATCGGTATGAACTTGTCTTTGTTAAATTTTATGGCAATATCAAAAGGTATGGAAGATGGCTGAGTCATAATATATAGTCTAGTAAATCTGGCCACAAGCAGTGTGAGTTTGTAGTAGACTAATAGGTCTAAGAGCACGACTCACTTGGCATCAGGACACAAGAAAAAAGCGAAGTATAGATTAGTACGGAGTACTATATGCAATTTATAACAGAGCATTTATGGTCATATAGAGTCAAATTCACATCATTCGGCATAAATGGGTTCAGAGAAAGATGTGAGTAATCTAATAAAGATAAGTTGTTAGAGGGGGGTGCTGGGAGAAGGAAAGCAACGGTGGCGGGAGAAAGGAGTAGGTGGGCGCGGGAGAAAAGAAAGGAGAGGCGGGAGAATAGGAGAAGGGGTGGCGGGAGAAGGAGAAGGGGGCGGGAGAAGGGAGAAAGGGAACCCCCTTCTCCACCCCCTCTTACTTATTCAGCGAACTACTCATGACGTTTGGGTATGCCATACATGTCCATCAGGTGTCCTGATATCGTAGGATCCGTATTTCAGGAGCTGTCCGGACACTCCTTTGTACTTGGTCCTGTATAGATATACCGACTATCAATAGGTGGTACAGAAGAGTAGCAAAAAGTCTGTTATCCTTAATTGTAAATGTGTTCCTTTGATACTCGAATAAAACAGAAATTTGTAATATTGGACATTGAAAATTATTAATTAATAAATACCAGGTGTTGATTGATGTTTAACACCTTGTCCACAGGCACCTATTCAAGGATAATCATGCCTACATTCTTGTACGTATAGTTTTCAGAACATCATTATTGAAATCATTCCATGCTTATCGTAGCCTCATGACGTTTTGGTATCCATGTATTTATCGCTATATCAAAGGCTTCAATCAAGTAATTTTAATATACAGTAAATATATTGTTCCAGTCTGAAGTATTTAGTTATCCCTCGGATTAGTCGTACCTAAATAATAACTTACGTAATGGTCATATTTTTTCTTTCTCCTTTGGGGCCCTTATTGCAATAATCCACAATGTTTTCTGTTGCTTCGTTATGATTCTAAATGCAAATTACCAAAATCATAACATGATTATATGACCAACAAAAAGTCCTGGATCCATAAAAATTTGAACACCAATTAACAAGGAGCAACAAAAAGTCCGTTGCCAAGGGTTTACTGATAAATCACATATTTTTCCCAAAAAAAAAAAAGAAAAGAAAAAAAAAAATAGACATAAAAAACAGAAAAAAAAAAGGCATGCTGAATATGATCTTTGAGTCCCAATTACTTAAGTAAAGCCGATAGATTATACATCTTTTAAAAAACGAAAATACAGTCAGTGAATAAAGAAGTAATCGATGTATTTCCTAGAAAATACGTGTACGGCATTTGAACCGAATCGATTTCATTTTCCAAGTTTTTTGAAGAATGTGGGCCAAATCTTGGTACATTTAGTTATAGATACTGTATCTCTGGGAATATTACGCTATCTCCTGAAATTACTTATGAAAACAGATTTACGACTTCTTCTTTCTCGAGGGATCCATAAATCGTGTCTCTGGTCATTTTAAACCCCGTAAAAGTACCGTTTGCTTGAGCAAATAGCTTAGTCCTGGAAACGCGCAAAAAAAACATATCCCCAACACCCGTATAGTCCCGTCCCCTTCCACACCGTGAGAACCCAATTTTGTAACAAGATATTTGTTTTCATATAATTTAGTGCTTCTTGTTTTCTTTCATAAGACTGTTTAAATTATATTGAATTCTTCAACAACATTGAAACTGTGTTGCTAGACCACTGCATTGCAGACTTGACAGTACTGTCTGACTGTTCTATATATAGTTGAAGAGATCTCATTTCAAGCCATGCACTCCTCTGGTCTCACCCTATATAACTTGGATACAAACAAACACTACAAATGCTCTAGATTTCAGGATAATACTATCACATACCTGAAGAAAATACATATTAGACATATGAAGCAATTATGCACATTGTATAACTCTCACAAGGGCATGACAAAGTTCCAAGTACCTTTTGCTATACACACCTCCCTTTAAATTATTCAAAGATACTGAAAACATAATTCTAGGTGGATCTGGGGAATTTATTATTGCAGTATCTTCTAGGAAGAAATAATACAAAGGATAAACTTATCCCATTTTGTTAGAAAGAGCCAACAACTAGGATATTTATAGAATCAATATCAAATTAATCGTATCTTATTGATATATATTATAATTTATTGGCACATTTAACTTCTTAATGCTCATTTTTATATGGATAATTATCCTATTGAAAATCATAGGATTTTTTTCCTACAAGATTTTTTCTCCATAGTGAAATTGATACGGATTTTGATAAGGATAATAAAAATCCCACACCCCCACTTCTCACCTAACAGCGATTTTTTTTATCTTTAAGGAGCTTATATCTCTATTGTATCAAGTGTGTAGTACTAGGCTTTGATACTAGAAAAACTTGCAATAAAAATCACCAAGATACACTGAAGTTTAGGTTTTCTGTATCTTTTGATTATAAAAGGGTAGTCTAAACAAAGTCTAAGAGCTTTGTCATGCTCCGAAGTTAAAATGTCATAGCACTTGTTTATGTTAATGACTTGAACATCTACAAATAACTGTAGGAAAGAAACCGTGGTATTTAAAGACTCTGATATTTTTATTTTCATTACTGATCTGGATTTTGGGCCGGTTGCACCGAGTGCAAAACCGGCTTATAAAATGGTGAATGCGGCGGGCGGGGAAATAATTTCTGTAACACTTTACTCTAGAAAACTACTATCGTACGTCATACATTTAAATATTTATCAATCAGCGGGTGGCCCATAAATCGTGGGATCGCTGATTTCAGACCTGTCCGACTAATCTACCTATCCTGTTACCTGACTTAGATATTTTCCTAGTTTTATCTTAATATGCAAATTTTCCGTAAACACTTTACCTGCAATTACTTATCGTAGCCTCACTGACTTTGGATATCCCATCAATCATGTGCGATGGTTCCCATATCGTTGGATTCCAGTTTCAGAGCTGTCCGACTCATCGTCGTAACTTCTTGTTAACCTCGGGAGCTTACTTGGGGGCCGGGTTGCACGAGAGTGCAAAACCGCTTAATAAAAATATGCGTGACATGCGGGCGGGGCGGGTAACAATTAAATTTTCTTGCTGTAACACTTTACATGGCGGAAGAGCGTTGGAAAGGGTATTGGGAGCCCGGTGAGAAAAGGGGGCGGGAGAAAGAGAAAGAGGGGCGGGAGAGAGAGAGAGTGGGACGGAGTAGAAAGGAAAAAGAAAGTGGCCCGGAGAAAGGAGATCGGGGGGCGGTGAAGAAAGGAGGGACAGAACTTCCAAAAGGATATCAACTTCATCTGTATCAGAATAAGATTAAAGAGGTAAAAAAAAAAAGACTAGAAACAGATGTTAAATGTATTAAATAACGAAAAAATCTTCGGATAAAACGCAAATAAACATATTCTTTCAAAGTCATTTTTCTCTAACTTTCGGATCATTAAAAAAAATTTTGAAACAAACCTCATCATTGGACAAATTGAAACGTATATAGAATTTTTGGTTGTTCCTTCATTAACAAACCTCAGCTATTTTACTGTACATATCAGTTACTATTGACTTCATCAATGTCCGATTGTAAGAAGAGCATACTGCATTGATTGATTTATATTCCTTTTGTTTTGTTTTCCACCAACAGACAAATCAAACCGGAATGAAATTTCTGCTGAACCAATAACTAGTTGCAGAAATATTTACGTAATATATATAATATAGATATAATAGATTGGGTTGGTGCGGTGAATGTACTATGGAATTTCAATAATAGCAATTATTTTAATTTACGCTTACAGGTAATTAATGAATCAAAAATATCCTGATCCGACTTACAAAGTTCAGGTTCCGCATTTTTTATAAGTTTCTATAATCATGTGCGAAGTCACACAGGACGCATAACAAAAATGCAGGAGACGGGTCCAAGAATGTTTGAAGGGTGGTCTAACATTTTGACATTTATTTAGCTCAAATTATTTCAATGAAAGGGGGGAGGTGATAATTCCGAATCCCTAGACCCTCCCACCCCCTCCTCTGGATCCCACTTGTATTCGTATGTTATATAAACAAATATCAAGCAAACTTTATATACAGAGTATAAATTATTTAATGTTACGTCTCTTTCAGAGCACAGGCTAGCAAGTGTACCGAATGACTTAAATTATATGGTTCCCCACAGTAAATTATTGGAGCTGTCCAAAGACAGTGGTGCTATGCGCAGTGGAGCCTGATTATTGCGCGAAAATGAACAAGCAAGGTTTTACCCGATTACTCTCCTTCTCTCTCATCTTCTCTCTCTCTCTCTCTCTCCTCATCTCTCTCTCTCATCTCTCAGTACGTTCATGCTCTCTCTTCCTGTTGCTCTCGCCTCTCTCTCTCTACATCGTGCATCCCTCTGCGAGAGAGCGAGGACGTCCAAGAATAATGTTATCGGTTATAATTCGATAAGTGCCTCGAATAGTCTCAAACAAAGCATCTGGGATTTGTCACAAATATATCATAGGCCATTATTTATGAGTGTCAGATAGAAATTTAATTTAGTTAGTAAGGCAATGGAGATTACCACTCATCCATCCACCCTCGAAACGCAGACTGACAATGCTGCGACAATATTAATTGACGGGTCCTTCACTATCAGTGATTATTATATGGAGCGGATCAGCATTAATGTCGAAGAGGGGGGGGGGGTCCAGATTCAAAGAGGGGAAACTACTTAAAAAAGCTCTTAAGGTCTGTGGTGAAGCCATCTTCGAGGACAATTGGGGGACGGTGCAATCTATAAGTGCGTTAAGGATACGACTCATTTGATATGTTGTTTTAGTGGAGGATGGCTTTTTTTTAGAGTTAGCAGATGAGGAAGACAGAGAGGGGGGTGGGCGAAGGGGCAATGCCCGAGGGTTACCCCTTTTTTATTTGTGTGACTCTAATCAACTAGTAAGTAATTAATTTATTGTGTCCATTATTGATGTCAAAAATTAACCTCATAGAGTTAACTTTAAAAGAAGCCTTGTCATAAAAACCCGTACGGAGCACGACTCTCCGGAGTGCGTCGCCCAACTGGGCCACTACCTCCACTGCACTTTGAGGCTTTATAGCCAATATATTTATTATGCCTCATCGGCTAATTATATGGTGTCTATGTACCCTTTTAGCTTAGTGGGCCTCCGTTATTTTTTCTTCACTTTTTATCCTTTTTCTTTTCAAAACCTTTTTCGATCGTGATCATAATCCTGGGATTTCCGCCATTCATAGGCCCCATCCGCGACGATGGAGCTGAAAGAATATAGTATCAGTGAGATGGACCAAGGCAACGTATATTATCTCTACTAATTTGCAAACTATTTGGATTATGTCCTCACTTCCTGGATCAGATTTTGCACGACGATGGCGTTGGGATCAGGTTGTTGCTAGCCTTCCTTTTGGGAGTCGACGTTTTTTCTAAGTCATTGTCATATTGTTTGTTTCAGATTCTTTTTAAATCCTCTATTACTCCCCAGCTTAAATGAGTCGCCGCGATCTTTCGGCTCACGGCATACTAACTGTTTACACAATTAAACAAATAACTACCTAGGCGTTTATATTAGTATATTTTTGTTGGTGGGCTTTGCATTAAGTACTTTTTGTGTGTATAACATGATTTGTATCTTATTTGTGTTATATTTGTGTTAGGTGATGTGGGACTTGAGAAAAAAAGGGATTGGTGTGGGGCCGTGGCTGGAGGGGGGGCGGTTGATCGTGGGGGGAGAAATTTTTTGAGTCGGTGGTGTCGTTGTGTCTGGGTGTGTGTAGGGGGAACGTCTTGTGTGTGAGTAATTGTGGGTTTTTTGCGGGATTCTGGGTGAGGGTAGATGTGGTGGTTAGTGGGAGGGAGTGGCTGGCGATGTTGTGCGTGGTTTTTGACGGGTGGGGCTTATGTCCGGTGGTATGGCAGGCGGGGTTGGGGGTGGGGCGCGGGAGGAGGGGGGGTGGGGGGGTGGTGGTGCGTGGGAGTCTGTGCGGTTCGGCCTTGTGGTGTTTGTTGAGTTTACGAGAGCGCGCTTGTGCAGTTACTTGATATATGACTGTAGAGCACAAACATTTTGTCGTAACAATTCATTTTATCACTCTGAGTCATAACCGTGCGACTCGCATTCATTTGTAAACAATATGGGGCACGGTGGTCCGGCGGCTCTATGAAATCCGTCATCACTCCGTTTTTGTTTGTTGTTTTTGTTCGTTTCCACAGCAGTCCAGGCATTCCATATTTGTTGCGCCTCTGTCGACGTGCAGTAGATAACTTAATGGATTGTCGTTCAAGGTGGTTGGTATTTTGATTTGTTGTTGTTCAGTCTAAAAAAATGATGCGAAGCTGGATCTGGAAACGGAATCTGATTCAAGATGACGCATGTGAAGTATATAGACCATTGTAAGAAAGATAGAAAGCAATTCATAGTGTTGGTTGTCAGTACACTAGGTAATATTAAGACATATATAGTCCTCACAGAGAAAGGGAATGAAAGCTATTTAGGCATGTACAGATCCGAAAGGCGGGCATTTTGTGGAGGTTGCATAGTGAAATACGATTTCAAATACAAGAAGAACGGTATAATTAGCCCAATTGAGAATTGCGCAACGGCTGGAGAAGGAGGTGTCGTAAGGATGCATCGAGATGTGCTTTGCGAACTGGTGCCTACTATCTAGGTAAGTCCAAATATCATGGGTGACGGACGAGTTAATGGAAAGAAATAGAATCAATCTATTGGGAAATCCTTAGGAACAATCAGCATAAAACATAAAAATATGTGGGCGGGTATTGTAACCACAGTGGACATTGACCACGGAAACTACCTTGAGGTTACGAGCTCGGAGGAGCTCATTTTAAGTTGTTGAATACAAGATTTTAACGTTACAGAGCTTAGCGTAATACGTGTGAAATTCACACGACGTAAACAATACAGCGAGTGACCCACTATAAAACTCCTAATGTGTTTTCTTTTTTCACATAAATCCGTGAGTTAAGTATAAATATTTCATTTAAATTTATTGTACATATAGAGAGAGAGAGCGAACAATTGGCCGTTGCCTTCTCCTTCTCTTTGTATGCATCCATATATGCAGATCTTCCACGCGTTGGCCGCTCTCTTGTCCCGCTTTCTTGTCGAAAGTTCGTATAAATATTCTGACTATAGTCTATTACCCGTGCGTAACCATATACAAGGAATGTTGGGAGAGCGTATCGAGACGTTAGAGTTATAGTTGAGTTGTCCTTCATAAATCGAGTGGGTGGGTTATGTATGTATTTTGTGAAGAGTCGCTGTCTATTTATTTTTTTCATAATGCAGTAAATTGCCTCGAGTAGATGAGTGGTACTATTATTATTTGCATATATCACCTTGAGTATTTGAATTTACTGATTTTATCATATAGAGTATTGTTTTCGTGACTTTAGTAGAGACATATGAAGTATATTTTATGCATCTTTATCTGTTCCTATATATTATTGGATGTGATAATGGTCATCCATGTACATTGGTTGTGCGCATTTATACATCTATCGTTGTGACAACTCGATCAGTTTTTATAAAAGTCTTTCGAAATTCTCTAAATAGCATCACAGTATACTAATTTTAGGTACTTGTTTTCTCAGTGATATTATCATGATATATGTTGATAGACTGGGTAGCACCCATTGAGCGACTCGCCTCGTGTGCACACTCTCATCTCTGTTTATCCATCATCTATATGTCTCTGCTTTTATGTCACATTTTTAGAGTGTTCAGGTGGTTACTTATTGGATATATTTTTACTGAGTGTGGTTTTGCTTGTGAATTTGTCAGGTGAATTTATCTTGTCCCAAAATTGACAATGATACACAGAGAATTATCATGGACTCTCACCTTTGGTAGCGGTATAGATACTATGTTTTTTTAGCATAGGAAACCGAATTGAAGGCACATTATTTACTAATGTTCATCTTTTCACTAATCCTGGAGTGCTTACATTCCGGCTTATCGAGTAATTATGGAGATCATTCACTCGTGGTCTGCTTCCTTCTGGGCAACTTTGCGAGGCCTAACCAACACCATTTATTCAAAATTAATGATTATGTAGGGTGCTTTATGCGGATAAGATGAGAGAGTGGACGGCTCACTGTACAATTATGTCTGATGCCTTAATATATATATGGTTTTAACTAGACCCTCTACACCATCTGTTCAGTTGTTGGCTTTAGTTCAAAGAGAAAGAGTTCGGCTGCACTCGCTCGATAGCTGCATTAGTATTCCTCTCAGTTGCATAATTGGTAGTTCTCCCCTGAAAACATAAAATCAACGCGATTAAATCATTTACAAACGGAGATAGAGAAGATCCTGTTCCTTGTGTAGTTTATATTATTGTGTTTAATCATTGTCAATGCTTTCCATTTTCATAGAAGGTCAATCATACGAAATTTACAATCCTAAACACACTCGGGAGATCCAACTTTATCCTGGACACAGACGTATCACTGGTTTAGGCTGACAAAAAAGGTGAGAAGTGGTCGTGGGTGGACTTCATGTAAACTGTAGCTAACCTCTAAAGTCGTTCTAATCATCTCTGTGTTTGTTCATCGGAGTGATTCTTGAGTTGTTGGCTTACTGGGACACATGGTTTGGTTCGTGGTCGTGGCCTTTGCGAGTTTTTGTCTGTCGGTTTATCCCTATTTTAGATTGTTGTTTGTTTATTTATGGATGTCGATGTGCTTGCTCTGGCTTAGAATTTTGTTAGAAGACTGTACGAGTTTTAGTTTTTGCTTTCGTTTTGTTTGTTGCTGTAAGTTCGATTGACACCTATGTTCTCTTTAGAGAAAGTGGAAAGGCAGTGACGGCTACTTGCACCTCCTCCCCACAGGCGTCTTGTATAACGTTTGGATTATAAATTATTCTCCTTCCTTGAAAAAAAACTTTCTTCCCGTTTTTGGTGGTACTAACCTTAATTAATCAGTTCAGCCTTATTCTACCCGCTCACTTGTTTTGTTCCTTAGTTTCCTCATTGACGTAGGATTATCGCAGTTGCTGTTCTAGTATTGTTTTTTTGTGCCAAACCGTTTTCCAGAGAGTGGTGTTGCCACTTGCTCGCCATGTATGGCCATATCCTTCCCCCTACTCGCCGCATTCTCGTGCTTTGTCCACTTTGCCCCTACGCGTTTTCCTCACTCTAGCCAATTGCACTATCCAACACAATCTGCTTGTTGCTTTCTTATCCTCTTTTCTTGGCACATAACTAACCTCCGCCGCATATATTAGGTCCACGAGCATCTGAGTTTTAGCAGTTTGCTTCGCTGCTGCATTTTTCCGGTGCCACTACATCCAAACTGACGTAAAGACCTAGACGGCCAGTTTTACGTGTCTTTTTTCTCTCTGATTAATCTGATATTCCCATTCCGTTTTTTTGTCTAACAATTATCTCGTGTCCTAAATTTTCGGATAGTTCTGGTTTGTGAATATTTAAGAGCCATTTAGGCTGGCGTTTCTTATTATTGTTCACAACTTGACATCATTTTGTTACGTCTATTTGGCCAACTGACATCACTGGCTTTTCCTGTACATTTCTGTTTTCATGTTGTCCCATATACCCCAAGATGAGGGATGTTACAAATAACAATTATGTGCCTACTTTCATCATAAATTCGCATGCCAGATTGATTTTATTTTAATTTCTTTTTTTTGAGACTTTAGCCCCTTTTCATGTCTAGCATCCAGCACTTTTACCTCTCAAGCCTCGCCGCATGTATTTACTTGGGTGGCCTTTACTACCATTAATTCGCTTTTTGTTTTTGTGGGTTATTATTGTGTTTCTCATACCCCTCACTCGTGGTGGGTCCTATTAACCTATTTACTGAGGATGATGTTTTTCTTTTGTGTAATTACACCTATTGTTTTGTTTGCTTTTTTAACCCATCGACTGGTACCCCGCCAAGCGTTTCCCTGTATGCTCGAGTATTGGAATAATGGTATTTTTTTGTGCATTTGTGCGTCTCCATACCCACTACAATTTAGGCTCCTCTGTTCACATACTTTTCTGCAAGGCGCCTATCTCGACTGATGTTTGCAACTGTCGGCTGTCTGATTTCTTGCTCGCTCTTAGTGATCGCTCCTCCTGCTGGTCAGGGTGGTGTGGGGTGGTCTTTTCTTCCAGGGTCCCGGACTCCCCCCCCCCTCCTCTTCTCTGTCTTTTCACGAATTCAAAGCAATATTATACAGCTTAATCTAGGGAATACAGTGGTGTGTTTGTTGTGCCAAATGATGGACGACGAAACTGATTCGGTGAGTTAGTATGGTGGGGGTATTCACAGCAGATCACAGTTTCAAAGGTTAGATTTAGTTTTCTTGGCTCGTATTCTTTCAATCTGTACAGGTTTTTATTTTACTGTATTTTCCGCTCTCTATATGAATTTTTTCTTCAGGATCTCCTGACTTAGTCTGCTGTGTTTGCGTTAATTGTTCAGCTAAAAATATGACTCGACGCTTGTTTTTCACTAGCGAAAGGAATTGTACATGTATGGTGTTTTATAATTTACCACATCTATCGAGCTTTTGGCAGCTTGCAGACTGATTCTCGCGTATTCTATACTATTGTCGGTTTTCATTCCAGTCTGGGCTCCGGGGGTGTGTTATTATTGGGCTGGAACGGCAATATCATTAAGAATATTACCGAGAACTCCTAACAGTGACGAGCAAGGGTTTGGGTATAGTATTCGGCTGTTGTGCGTCGGGGTGTATTGTTAGAGACCAATGAAATCTTATCTTGTTTTATGTACCTTCATTCTTTTTCTCCAGGTCTTCACGGGTAGTAAAGCATTCTGTGTTGAAATTTTTTTGGGCTCTTCCTCGTGTCTTTTTCGCTCAAATGGTTAAGGCGGAGTTGGGTCCGTTCAGAGGTTTTGCTCTACTTATATATGTCGTAGTTCCTTGCTGCGTCGGGCATCCGGAGTCTTGTTGCGGCGGCGGTTCCCTTGGTTTTGCCTGGAAGTATTTCGTCGGGTGGGTGTATAAAACGGTCTCCTGTGTGCCCTACTTGCGGTGCATCATGGCTTGTTATTTGGGGGTTCAACCGTAAGTTTTCTATGTCGGAGGGTGGTATTAGGCTAGAGCGCTAGTCATACAAGACCACCGTCAGTACACCAGCTCTGACTCCTGCCGTTTGTTTGGTCTTTTGATATGATTAAGTTCCGACCGACACGACTTTTGTTAACCGGGCATTGATCACTTTTGTCTTCTCGTCTTCAGTTGCACGTCCTTGCTACATTTTCTGCGCTTCCACTAGCTTGTTTCTTATTATTTGATCCCACAACACACCATATTTCCCTTTTACCCCAGACCACAGTTCAAATTATTTATATATTTACGGGAACTTTCATCCTATTATAAGAAAATATTAAAGGTGACAAAGCAGTAACTCTGAGAGCACGCGTTTCAAAGTTCGATAGTATGGGATAAAAATTATTCATGGTAATTCAACTGTACAGAAACAAAAAGTTTACTAAAACTTACTATTATTGTGATCATCTGTATAGAAAAATCTAATGTGCAGAGGCTTTTGAGAATGAAGCGGAACAAAAGATTACGAGCAACTTATGATGGATTTTCTCCGGCCGTGCTATACACAGAATGAAGTCTGACGTAGATTTCTTGTACAGTGCAACAGAAAATGTCGTGTACTCTTTATAATAAATTTTTCAAACTCCGCCTTCCACATATCTATTTTTTGCGTGAATATTCTGCACCTGTTTTGTACGTTTTTCGTTATTTCCTTCTTTTCTCTGCGCATTTTTTGTCGCTGACTTTCGAACGTCGGCTGGTCATCCTTGCAGGAGGACCGTACGGCTCTTCGCATGGTGTAGGGAATCTGGATGTTATATTATTCCGTACTTCGCGATCCTTCACCACCCGCGCGTCGCGATACGCTTTGCGTTTTACTGTCTTCCCGTTTTTATTGCGGTTTTCCTTCTATTTCATGTGTGGGCGCGTTACGCGCGCTCTCACTCGTCTAGTGCATTAATTAGTGAGATTGATGTTGCTTGTCTTTGTTTTTTCTATTAAGTTGAGTCTTAATCGTCGCTCCCTCGTTGTGATTAACATGATGTTTTAATTTTATTTTTTCGAATTATTAATAACTTTGGGTACGTAACCGCCTGGCGCACGCCTCTATGTGGTTAAGCCCGTTTGTATGCGTCTTTCTCAAACTCCTCGACATAGGCAGATATTCTGACTGTAGCAAGAAAGGTACTGTGTCCTTTAGAGCGGACGATATGATGGGAATATTTTCGGTATTATAACCTTACGAACTTTCCATGCAGGTCATCCTTGATTTCTCACTCGATTTTTTATGTCTGTTGCTTGGGTAATTTTATGTGACGTTATGCTCAATCAAAGATGCAGGCACACGTATATTTTTGCTCGGCCGTTATACTGGCTGGGTTTTATATGGCTAGAGAGATTCTCTACATTTGCTAATGTTCGATTTGCGATTGATTTGCGTTCTGGACTGCTATTCTGTCAGTTCTACTTGTCACGACAAGTCCTGTGAGCCATGGAGTGTGTTGGATTGTCCTTTTGGATTTGCTAGTACTCGGCAGCCCGGGGTGTCCTTCTACTTGGTTGCCCCTTTGAAGTGTGCTCCGTCGCGAATCTTGTGCCTTTCCATTCTATTTCGGTGTTTTTTCATGTCATCGCTTATGACTGTGCTCTCTGCTCTGATCATTCTAACCTCATGCCGTTTCACCACTCAGGTGACTAGGGTATGTCTTTTCAAACTTCATCTTTGATTCTTTACCTCCTCCCCTGGGATCCTGTTCTTTCTATTTGGTGTAATCCGCTTCGGTTTCGTTTGTCGCAAATCAAGACACACCGTATACTTGTCAAAATCCTAATTCCATTCGAACTGTCCAGTTTGATTTGTATTGAACATGCTTGTTTCACATTGAGTTTTATATTGTTTTCCGTGTATTCGGGCTGAGGAGAAGATTCTTGTACTGGTATTGATTGCTTATGCATTGTGTCGGCGCATTTTCGTGTGGTTCTTTGTGTCTCGTGGTCCTACTTTTGTCTTCTTTTCGCTTGTTCGGGACCGTGCCCCTTACGGGTGCGCCGCCTCACTGGTTGCCCGGTTGTGCTAACCGCAACACTATTGATCTGCATTATATCTCTTCTTTCGTACCTCACCTCCTGTTTATGCTCAATCTGAAGCCAATTTTCCACTATGGGCCCGCGTTCATGGTATATTTTATCCGGGTTGTTTTGCAAATCGCGCTTGCTGTTCTTGTTGTCCAAATCACGAAGACGAGGCCTGCCACATGTACTTGATATCTTCACATATTTTGTCTTGTTTTACATTGCTCTTGTGTGTGCTATCATCTCTACTCCCATGCTTTTCATCTGCGCTCGGCTTGTTTTGCATGTATCTGCTCTTTAGGCACTGCGTCTCTCTATTGGCCTACTTTACACTTCACCTGCTTGATGGCCTGCCTGCCTCCCTTCTCCTGATCCGCCGTGTGACTGTTGATTTTTTTTGCCTGGTCGATTTCCTTTTTTCTTCATTCTCTTGTGTTAAAATCTCTATTCCGCCCCGTTGCTTTTGGCGCGTGTATCATCTTCACCACGTTGATTTCTGGGGTACGCTCGCCCAGTGGCGTGCTGTGTATGGCGGCTCTCAGGGTTATCTCCCGGCGAGCGGTCAACCTCTCCTACTCCGATTTCGCAGTGTTTTGCTTGAGGATATTTGTCTGATTTTCGTTTCAGAGATAAGTGCGCCTTCATTTGAGCCGCGAGACTTCATCAGACCGGTGGATTCTTCACATCGTGCTCTTCCTAAACTTGCGCTTCTCGTTGTGAGGCGGCGCATCTTGCGATATATCTCCGTTGATGTTGCCTGCTTATGTTTTATTATCTCCTTTATTGTCTCCTGTATTTATATAAGTCGTGGCTCTCTGACGCTCGGAGTCTTTACGTTTACCTTGTCTTTCGCCCTGCGGGCTACGGGGGTTGTGTCTCCGTAGTCCGATTTTCGTGCTTCTTCGTCCTGGGCCTGTCTCCCTGCCTACGTATCGGTCTGGTACGGCGGTTCCGTGTTGCCCTCCCTCTCTTTTGTTATGTTAGTTTTATATGGCTTTCTGCTCTCCGTTTACGACACCGATTTTCAACCGTTTTAGCTCCGCCACTTATTTGTTTCCGCGTTATGTCTGGTCTGTTACTAAGGTTGTTGTCAGTCCCTGTTGTCCACAGTCGTTTTGGCCTCCGGCTTCTACTTTTGTCGTTGCCGATCCTCGTTTGAGCGCCCTCTGCCTCAGGTGGCATGTTCCGCTAAGCTGTGGGTGGGTGGTTTTGGTGTTCCAATTACCCGATTTTTGAAAGGGGAATTTAATTGGCCCAAATTCTTGTCAAGCCTTATTTTCCCTCAAATATTTCACGCGTTCAGGGACGCCGTGGTGGGAGTGTTAGTGTCTTTCTTTTGTCCCGGCTCGGTCGGGGCTGGCACCCCGGACGATGTTTCTCTGGTCTGCTTTCGATTTGTTGCTCGCAGGAGGGGCTCATTCCTTAACAACTTGCCCGTCGTTTGTCATTGATATGATAGGTTGGCTCTTCTCACCCGTCCGTTTCCGGCGTCTTTTCTCTTTCACCACGACCTTCCTCCTGCGTCCGTGTTCGCGCCCACGTCATTTCGTCTGGCTAAGTCTTTTGGCTGCCCCTTATGTTGTTACGTTCGCTGTTTTTTGATGAATACTTGCCACTTGTTTGTCGCTTTTTTTCTCCCCTGCTTTGTCGATTCTCGGCTTCTTTTTCCCTCGGGGAGTAGGAACGAATCGATATTACCTTTCTGCACCCCCCGTTGAGGGTCAGGCGGACATCTGTGCACGCCTAGAATCCCGGAAGGAGCTGCGTCTTCGCTCGCTTGGGTCTTTGGTGTCGATATCAGGATGATGTGTTTGCCATCTTTTGGTTTCTCGGACTTTGCTGGTTTCTTTGGGGCCTTTCGCATAGCGTGTGTTTCTTCGTTTTATTCGTCTGTTTCTTTACCTACATCTACTTCTTTTTTTTGCGCGTATTTTTTTTCCCTCTTAGTTTCTCTGTTGCCGTCTTCTGTGCACGTGGCAGGCCTTTTTCTCGGCTCTCTACAATCGCGTGATCCCGGGGGCTGTTTGATTTTGTCTTCATCTTCGGATCTCAACACTTTTTGCGATCGCTCGATCCTGATCGCTCGACGCCTAACATTGCACCGTTGTCAACCGACATTCATATTTTATTAAGATTTAATTTATTACAGCCGGCGGGAGAGAGGGACTATAAGCAAAACCATGCATTACATATTGACTCGAGTAAAAAGTGTTTGCATTAGTTATTGCATGTAATAGATACACTGTGAGGTTACAGCCCCCACGCAGCCCGTTAGTACACGGCAGTGCGGTGTGTTTCCCCCACGCGCTGGAAAAAATCATGTTGCAATTGAATTTAATTTTCTTCAGTCATTACTCAGATTCATATTGTGTTTTGAGGAAATCTTAGGTTAAGAATGAAGATATCGCGTTATGTCAGGGTATAAGGCTTTTCATTGTTAGATTTATGTTATTACCATTTATTGTGGTGGTTTTTATCGTTGGACCTTTGGGGCTATTTGTCTTCGTTTCTTGCGATTTCTTCCTTATACGTGAGTGTTCCATCACTGGGCTGAGAAGAATGCTTATAGACCTGAACTCTATCACGTCGAGTTTTCCTCTTATATTTTTCACTTGTGGAGGAATATAATTCAGCGCTGTTAGCTATTTACTTATGATACATTCAGACAACAGAAAACACCGCGTTTCTGTTTTGTTTGTGCGTTTTTTCATCACGTTGCCTAAACGTTGTCCTGAGTATTTTTTTAGGCACCATCTCGCGAGGTGTAATGGCATCGGGGTCTTGTAAGTCGTTTGGCAATGAGGTAGACGTTAGGATGGTGTATTGAGCAGAGAGCGCAGCTGTGCCTGAGACGAGAGAGCAGATGCAGAGAGGAGAGACGAGGATTTTCGTACGTAGGTTTAGGAGCGTAGCCGTTGATTTAGTGTGATGAACTACGAGGTGGTCACGTAAGTTTATAGCGTTCCGGGTTCTTTTGCGCGCTTTGCGGTGCGTTATTGTTGCTGGTGTTCTTTTTTTTTTTTTTTTTATGTTTGTTTTTGGTCAGAAGTTTTAGAATACTCAGTGTTTCAGCCCAACTAGGAGCCTGTTCGTGGATCTTGTCATACTTTAGTTGTTATATTCTGATCCTTCTTTGTGGGAAAGTCCGCTGGTCGTTGGGAGGTGTTTCTTAGACTTGCAAATAGCTACATTTGTTTGGCTAATTTCTTGCTTGCCATATAAATTGGCAACCCTCTACCTTTTTTTTTTTTTTATTATATATTTCTTGCCCTCTGTATCATTTGTCCAACTTGTGTGTTTTCAGTTTTTGTTTTGTTTTCTGTTGTAATAGTGCTATTATTCTGTGCCGTCTCATCTACGGGATTTCATCTGTTGCTGATGCGATTCCGACAAACACGAGATGCAGCTTTGTTTGATTGACTAAGTTCAGATTGTTCTTGTGTCTTTTGACACGATAGGAAGGCTGGATCTAGACACTGTTTCGTAAAAGTTGAAATGGGATCGTGTAAATATTTTTACAATTAGTCAGGCCAATATCGGACGTGATTAGGAGCCGGTAGTAGCGACCGCGTTCACTAGTGGTATTTATGTTCGATATTTGGCTGGATATCCCTTCTGCTAAGGATGTGCTGGTGTATGGTATTTGGGACTGTGGCTGGGCTGAGGTGTTGGGTTTTTTTTTTATGTTTAATTTACTAAAGTTACTCTCATCTTAACCAGAAATAAGTTCTGCAAGTTATGTACAACTGTTACACACATGTGCTCATGGGATTCTTTTACGCCAGGAAACAACAAACAAAGATATCATGTGGATGACACCTCGACGGTATTGTTTAATTTTCACATTTATCAATGATACAGAAACACGAAAAGCGGGGGGGGGTTCTTGCTGATTTATGATCTACACTTTTTATTAGACAACGTTTAGATCTATTCCACTTTTTTAATTTTGAATTATAAATTACTTTATAATTATTTTCTAATCTCTCTTAATCTTTAATCATAAATAAATAAAGGCTTCCTCTTTATCTGATTCTCTGGTTCGGGTTACAGTTAGATAGATGCAGTTCACCGTGGGTATTCATCGCTTTATGTTCTGTAGTAGGGTCTTATATTTATTTACTTTATGGCGATGTTACTCGAAACCGTATTGTGGGTCTGAATTAGGTGCGACCAAAAAGTATTGAACGTTCGTTTTACGTGGGAGTCTCGTTTGGCTTTTCCGTCTTCGGGCCATAGGCGTGCTGTATGTAAGTATCCGTATTTCTGTACGCTATCGGAATATGAGATTGGAACGTATTATTTCTATATACTCATGTTTTGCCAAAGTAGGTGTACGAAACATCAAGCTTTCGGTTAATTAATAATATCAGTTTCATAATGCATCAATATATTGACTAGTTTTGTCAACAT
>CAJDSM010049246.1:256-10914 GCA_903981925.1 Ostrea lurida | reverse complement strand
GTACAGGTATTTTCACAAAAGCATGAAATTCATTTGAGCCAAAAAAAAAAAAAAATTAAAAAAGATTGGAAGTAGTTTTCATGCTAATCCAATGTGTGATGTTTAACAAACTTTGGACGTCATGACGTTATTTGTGGTTTTCCTTGGTAAGAAACAACCGCTATATTGTAACTAACTTTTACTAAAGATATAGAGGAAAATCTAAGGTGTTCTGATGGATCCACATATTATGGGTTGTATTATATATGAAAATTTGATAAAATTTGAAGACAGGCCCCTTATTTGCTGGATACCGAACTAGCTCTTTCATGATCCTAGGGGTAGGAGTTTAGTATTAGGTGGGGCCAAAATGGCTCATTGATGAAATGTAGTTAACAATTGAGCATTTTTAACTTCTTCTCTTGATAACCACCAATCCGTTCTTTTCAATTTTGGTGTGAAGCATCTTTTGGACAAAGGGGGCACATTATTTGTAAATTTCAGGTCTCTTGCACCCCTGGGGCCGGGGTGGGGCAAAAACCCCAAAAGTGAGTAATTTCAAAAATTTTGTCTTTACTAACCACACCATGTCTGAGAGGAATATCGAAAGCTGCATAGGATGTAAGAGCAAGGATGCCTTTTACCAGAATTGTAAATTTGGGATCCCGAGGTAGGGTTTCTGACCCCAGGCAGAGGGGGGGCAAACTTGGTAACATAGTGTTATAATGTAAAATACATTTGAAAGCACTCTTTTTCAATGCTATTGATATTTAAATGTGAAAGGAATATGAATATTTTGAATGAGAAGGAGCCATTTGTCATAAATTATGATTCCGCTGCAACGAAGTTGTGGGGGGGGGGGTTGTAGACTGGATAGGGTTGTCCGTCCATCCGTCTTGTCGAGACCGCAAATGGATTCCGGGCTCTAAAGTGGTTATCCTTTCCACCTAGAGTAGCCATATTGGCACCATAATAAGGGAACTACCCATGGGACGAAAGATGTTCCCACAATTTGGGTCATAAAGGTCGAAGGTCTTTCACAACTGGACATGCGAGTAGCAAAAATTGGTTTCCGGGCCTCTTAAAAGTGTCTATCCTTCTCCACCTCGAGGTCACCATATTATCATACAATATGTACTACTTTAATGGGAACGTAAGATGTCCTATTGCATTTTTGAGGAGTCGAAAAGTCAAGGGTTAAAGCCACTGGAATTGAGAGTAGCAAAATGTTTCTCGGGATCTAAAGATGTTACTCCTTCTTCCACTTAGGAGTCACCATATCAATACAATATGGAACTTGCTTATGGGACGAAAGGATGGCTCCCTATTGATTTTGGGGTCAAAGGGTCAAAGGTCAAGCACATTGGGCAATAATAGTAGCCAAAATGGTTTCCGGGCTCTAAAGGTTATTCTTTCCACCTAGATTCATCATTATCTGCATATAGACTACCCATGGGACAAAAGATGTTCCCTATCGAATTTGGTCAAAAGGTCAACGGTCAAGCAGCACTGGACGTCGAAGTAGTAATATGATTACCGTGCTTTAGAGGATTATCTATGCGATCAGGAGTTACCATATCACTACATTATGGGACTACTCATTGGGACGAAGATTGTCCCTATTGAATGTAGGGCAAAATGCAACGTAAAACGCATTGGACTAGGAAGTACCGTTGTGAATTTTGGGTTTTAGAGGCATTATAGCTTTCAACCTAGAATCACTAATGTCATTACAAATGAACTGTCCATGAGTAAAATATGTTTCCTATTGAATTTGGGGTTTAAAAGGTCAAAGGTCAAGCTCTCTCTATATAGAGGTAGCAATATGATTTCCCATTTCAGATTCTTGAACAGTTAACAATATCCTTCGGGAGATTGGGTAAGCAGATGGTATCCTTAATGAGCATTGGCTCATAGTACCTTCTTGTTATACTCACCTGCAACAAGTTGTGGGGGGGGGGTTACTGGAATCAAGTTGTCCGTCCATCTGTCTGGTAGGCAGAATGGTTCCCAGACTTTTAGTGTTTAGCCTTTCTACCAAGAGTCACCATATTGTACATATGGTCTACCTATTGCATTTGGGGTCAAAAGAGCAAAGGTCAAGCTACACTGGACATCGAAGTAGCGATATTGTGTCTGGGCTCAAAGAGAATTATCCATTTTACCTAGAGTCACTATATCATACGTGGGACAGATCTATATATGGTTTTCGGTTTCCAGAGCATTATCCTTTCTACCTAGATCACTATATCATACATATATACTACTCATGAGACGGAGATGTTCTTTATCGAATTTTGGGGTCCAAAGTTCAAGTGCGACTGGGACATCAAAGTAGCAATATGATCTCCAGGCTCTTCAGCATTATCTTTTTACCTAGAATCACCATATCATACCACATGAACTTAACCATGGGTCAAAGATGTTTCTATTTGAATTTTGGGGTCAAAAGGTCAAAGGTCAAGCAGTATGGTCTTCATTTAATCTTGTGAGATTGAAATGATAATCTTGTGTAAATCAATAGGTAATTATATGCATATATTGAAAGAATATTTAACATGTGAACAAAATACTCTGTTATGAGACTTAGAAATGCAAATATGAGACTCGATCCTGTAGGCTATGATACTCCAGGTGACCGTAAAGGCCTGGGGCCTCTTGTTTAAAATTGTTTTATGAAACCAAAATATTCATTTCATACAAAAATGGCGATGCAAAAAAAATGTAATGCCCTTTGGAACAGGATGGAACCAAATCTTTTCATAGCTCTCTCTCTCTCTCTCTCTCTCTCTCTCTCTCTCTCTCTCTCTCTCCTCTCTCTCTTCTCTCTCTTCTCTCTCTCTCTGTCTCTCTTTGAAAAAAAATCAAACATTTCTGGACTTATATAACTTTTTTGAGTTTATTGTTTATAATTATACCTGTATACCAGAATTTTTTTTGAAAAAAAAAAATAAAATAAAATATTAGTCAAAACCCGTGTACAAAAACGGACTATACACAATTATTATGAAAAATGCAGATATCATTTGACCCAATGGCAGATTGTATTGGGTGAACTATATTTGTATAACGACCATATAATTGCGAAATGCTGCCTTTAAATGGCCTGAAATAACAACTTGTTTGTAAGTAGTATGTCTCGAATCGAAACTGATCATACGCAGAACAGGCTATTGTGTATCGAGATAAAATTTTAGAGGACATATAACCGAATTTATGTTGTTAACATAGATTCAAGTTTGTTCAAATCATGACCCCGGGGATACGATGGTGCCACAATAGGGGATCAAAATTTTACATATGATCATGTAGGAAAAATCTTGAAAAATCTTCTCCTCAAGAAACGACTGGGCGGCAGGAAAGCTGAAATTTATATGGAAGCTTCCTGATATAGAGGAGATTTTAAGTTGTTCAAATCATGACCTCCGGGGGTAGGATGGGCTACAATGGGGATCAAAGTTTTACATTGATTATATAGAGGGAATCCTTTAAAAATCTTCTTCTCAAGAACCATTGGGCCCAGAAAAGCTGATATTTATATAACAGCTTCCTGGTTTAGTGGAGATTCAAGTTGGTTCAAATCATGACCCCGGGGGTACGATGGGGCCCCAATAGGGGATCCAAGTTTTACATATGATATATTAGGGACATTTTTAAAAATCTTCTTCTCAAGAACCACCTGGACCAGGAAAGCTATATTTAATCTGACAGCTTCCTAGATAGTGGAGATTCAAGTTTGTTCAATCATGACCCCAGGGGTATAGTGGGGCACCAATAAGGGATCAAATTTACATTTGAATATATATTAAAAATTGTCTTCTTAAGACCAACATTTACCTAAAAGCTTCCTGTATAGAGATACAATCGATTTGTGTCAAAATCATGTACCTCCTGAGGGGAGGGGCAAGGCCACAATAGGGGATCAAAGTTTTGCATAAAATGTTCTTCTCCAGAACCACGGGTCGGTTTTAAGGAAACTTGAAAATTTCTTCCATATCAACCAACTGCTGAGCCAGGGCCAAGGTCACTCAAGGTGAGCGATGTGGCCATGGCCTCTTGTTAAAATCTTTGTAAAAGCGTTGGATCCTTTATTGTTGGCCCCATCTGTACCCCTGCGGGTCATGATTTGAACAACTTGAATCTTGAATCTCCACTATAACAGGAAGCTTTCATAGCAATTTTAGCTTTCCTGGCCAAGTGGTTCTTGAGAAGATTTTCCCTATATATTCACATATAACGAATCTCGTTTAAAACAATCATTTCACAAATTTGACCTTGTTTGCGATTACAAAGTATCACTAAGTCATATTTGTTTCACACCTTTTGTTAGACTGTCTTACTATACTTTATTTCGACTAGGGGCTCACGGCGGGTGTGACCGGTCAGCAGAGAATGCTTACTCCTCCATGGCACCTAATCCTACCTTCGCTTTGTCGGAGGTCCGTGTTATCCTACACTCGATTTTGTATATGTTTTTGGACTATGATTACGTTTAATACATTGTTACTTCGCCATTTTATATTTTAAGAAACGTTCACTTTGGTTCGTTGCTGTAGTATTGGAATAACTTGTTCAGAAAAGAAACAAAAGCAATGAGGAATTGTAGACTTTCGCCAAGGTTACATTACAGTCTTTTGGGTCCGGATTTGTAACTGTATCGCCACCAAAATTTAACTTGGATTTCATGAGATTATGATATGTCTATATACCTATGTTGCAAAGCGATCTTACCACTGGACTTTGCATGAAGTCAAATTATAGTTTCCTGGATCCACCAAAATTTAATGGATTCTTTCTTAGAGCAAGATGCATCGGTATACCAATGTTCAAAGCGAGCCTTGTTTACATAGCAAAGAACTGTAACTCAACAAATGACGTTCAAATTTTTGCTGACCGTTATAAATACCCTAAGTGAGAATAGTAAACATTACAATGAAAATAGAAAATCTAAACATTTTCAGCTCAAAACGTGTCCATGCCCCTTTAAACATAAGTGTTGAAACATCTGCGCCTCGATTCAAAAACTTATCATAAAGAAATAAAGTTTTTGGGTATCGAATAAGAGAGACATACACCATTTGCAAGTGGTGATGAAATGTTGCAATATAAATCATATACGTACATTTTTATGACCAGAGTGCGCATTTCGACCAAATGTATGGTCTCTCCAGTGAGCTCAAACCGAAAGTTGGAAATCGAAACATGAAAGTAAACTTATAATAAAGTGATCAATGTAGTGTCCAAAAGATTGGGACCAAAAAACTTCGAACAGGGATCCAGAGGCTATGCCAGAGGGAGAAATCCCTTTAATTTGGTATAATTTCAATTTTACCCACTGGCATTAAATAGCATACGTATTTCAAGCTAGTAACATAGTACATAGCAACTGAAATGGAGAATTTGACAATGGAGAGGCTGAAATCGTCCCATTCACCATCTACTAAGCCGGTGCGCTCATTTTTCAAACCCAAACATAAAAATTACATAATGTAAGATAACTCTTCTTTTAGATTCTAATTCAACCAATTCCGAAGAAAAGACACGCACTTTTATAACACGACCAGATGAAAAAAAAGAAAAAAATGTTTATAAACAAATAGCCAAACAATGAAAACAATGATGTTTTTTAGGAAATGTCACATTGAATATAATATGAACATAAATCGTGTATGTTGTCGAGGGTAAAATTGGAAGATACAGTGAAAGCTAAACAAAGAATTACAATTGAATCCTTTCCGTAAGAAAACGAACATCTAATCTAATACACCAAAGACATCAGCTAATCAAAAGAATATTCAAACAATTAAAAGAAATTGATACATTTGTAATTATTTAAAATAAAAATGATAATATATCATATGCAATAGTTGTATTGTTTATAGACGAATATTACAACGAAGAAAACATTACGCATTTGTAAGTAATGTTATAAATGAAAATAAGTAAGTAGTTAATATATGATATGTAATGTTTATAATCAATATATATAACAATGAAAACAATTAGGCAATTTGTAATTAATGTTCAAGACAGTGAAAAATAATAATATAGCATATGACATAATATGAGTGTGTTAGTCAACGAAATATCTCAACAATGAAAACAATTATGCTATTTTATGTAATGTCAAATGAAACATAAATAATTACAAATATAAACTAAAGTGTATTATTAATAGGAATATTTCGTAAATATTCTAACAATAAAAACGAATATGCAATTGTAAGTAATTTCATGACGCAAATATCGGATAACTGTGAAATAATGCATCATGTTCAGGTTTAGTCTTGAAATCTTGGCTCGGGTTTCAGAGATACCATTCGGTCCTTTCCAGGGCGCATGCCAATGAAGGTACAAGGTCATTACGTGGAATCCATAAATCCCACAAGATAAATTAATTACAAGTACCAAGTTTGGTCTTGCCCTGGGGTTAGAACACATCCTGGGTAAGTCGACTGCATTTAAATATCCTGGAGAGGCACGTTGTCTGTGCTATATTAAACTATGTATTGGTTTTTCTAAAGCCATGGTAGTTGTAAGAAGATTTTTTGAGAAATTCGATACTTTTGGCTGAATTTGTCCGTTTAAGGCCCCAAGGGTGCAGAAGTCTTGTCTTTACACATTTTAGTTCTTCCTGTCCCCAATTAAGGCGATACATTTTTACCAAACGTTTAAAAAATTGGAAATGGTAGTTTAGGAAAAGAAGTAAAACAAATGTCATCGTAAACGTACGCAGCAACACCGACACCGAACGTAAGCAATAAGTCACTCAAGTGTTAAGAAAAAAACAACAACAAAAAAAAAACAAACCAACCAAAACTAACAAAAGTAAATAAAAAAAAAGGTGTGAACAACAAAAAGGAAAATTACATTAAATGTCTATCTTTTTTCTTTTGTCGACCGTTACTGTTGATTTGACCGTTTCAAACAATTTTCTAACAATCTACCGGAAGCATATCATTAACACGTGAATTCAGTCAATTTGTACGCATGTAATAATTCTATACTAAATAAATAAATAATTTTGATTTTTTAAAGAAACATTTGAAGATGTGGAACACCATTCGAACTTTTCATTTCTGTTCAATAAACGGTGTTTTAAAAATACTTTTAATGTAAAAATAATATAAACTTTGAAAAAAAAAACTTGTTCTGGGTCTTGCTTCTTATGAATTTTTAAGCTTCCTTAGAAATTGCGTTTGATATCTTCACATTGATGAACCAAAAAAAGAAAAAAAAAAGAAAAAAAGAAACACCCCCCCAAAAAAAAACAACAACAAAAATGAAACTAGAAAGTACAAGAAAAAATAATAACACCCCCCCCCCAAAAAAAAAACAAAAAAAAACCCAAAAAAAAACCCAGCAACATATATATCAGAAAGAATTAAAGATTGTCAGTACCATTTATGTCTAGACACCCAACTTTCGATACACTTGTATATCGCACATTATATTTCATTATGAGCCACGTATCTATCTGTAGCAAGTCCGTGGGTCATACGGTGATTTTAATCCAAATCTGAAATGATATATTGCATACATTCATCATTAATATACTTGCGTTGTGTTACATGCACTAGGCATTGTGTCCTTGAGTTGTCATTTTAAAAACATATATACGCCTATCAATGATCATAAGCAGATATGAGCAATGTGCTTCTGTTTGTGTCAAACTCTACGATCATTTAGTTAGAAAGTCAAGTATCATATTGAAAATTAAAGTTCTTGGCATAACGAAAAATACACACAGATGATTGGTCAATCATAAATAGTTCAGGCCATATTCAAAAGACTTTACTTTTTCTCAAAATATCAATTAAACTGTTTTGTCACAAGAAATACATACCTCATCAGTCAACTTAACTCACTCTCTCTCTTTCCATTATGTAAAAAAAGAAATTAACACGATAATATGTTATGGTTATATGTATTATGATACTTATTATGTTTTGTATTTACCTCTGTGTATATGTAAGCTGATTGAGCAAAACAAAAATGAATTTAAAAAAACATACAAACAAAAACAACAATTACAAAAAAAAAAAAAAAAAACAAACAAACACCAAAAAAAAAAAAAAGAAAAAAAAAAACAAAAACAAACAAAACCCCCCAAAAAACCCCGAACCCGGATACCATGAATATACAGTATTATACGCTAGAGTCCTATCGTCCATGAACAAAACTTACGACTAAGCTCAAACGTATGAAATTTGGCTCAAACTATAGGGTCAAGATATCATGTATGAAACGTATGCCCTTTCTAAAACTAATCTATATGGAAATAATGAAATTCCTATCGCAATAGTTGGGAATATATTCAATTTACTCAATCATTTAAAAAAAAATAGGTCAGAATATAGGGTCAAGCGGTTGAAAACTCTGGTACCATTATCAAGCAAAATTTTGACAGGACACATCCAACGATAAAGACAGTGAAACGTTGAAAGAACTGTCGTCTTTTATTGTACGAGCACATAACACAATACATTTATCAGTGCGACAGCGTACTGTAAGGAAAACATGGTATTTCCAATAATATCTTTCACGCGCTTGTCCATATCCACAATACACGTAGTGTAATGTTCATATTGCGTGTATAAAGTAATATGATGTTGGTATTGTGAGTAATATTGTGTGTTTAAAAGTAATGGGATGTTGATATTGCGTATAAAGTATAATAACATAGATATTGTGTGTACAAAGTATCATAATGTTGAAATCGTGTGTAATTAAGTATTTAAATGTTAATATTGTATGTACAAGGTATGTTGATTATGTGCATAAAGTACAATCATGTTGATATTGTGTGTAAAGTATTATGAAGATGATGAAGCGTGTATCAATTATTATAATGTTGATGGTGTGTGTATAATGTACATGTGTAGTATAATGAATGTAGAGTATGATCCTTCAGTGAATATTGATATACCGTGTATAAAGTATCATAATGTATATACCCGTGTAATAAGTATCATAAGTGTTGATAATTGGTGTAGTAATATTGGCTGTATAAAGTACTATAATGTTGATATTGATGTGTGTACTAATAGCGTGTAAAGCAGTATTAATAATGTCGATAGTGTGTGTACTATTGCGTGTATAGCAGTATTGTATAATTGTTGAATATGTGTACTATTGCGTGTATAGAAGTATTATAATGTTGATATGTCGTGTGTACTATTGCGGTGTATAGCAGTATATAATGTTGATAGTGTGTGTACTATTGCGTGTATAAAAGTATTATATTGTGTGATATGTTGTAATATTGCGTGTATATAAGAGTAGTGTAATAATGTTTGATATTGTATGTGATTATACCGTGTATAAAAGTATTATAATCTTGATAGTGTGTGTAATATTAGCCGTGTATAAAAGATAAATTGATATTGTGTGTTATATGCGTGCTATAAAAGTATGACAATGTTGAGTATTTTGTGTAATATTGCGTATATAATAAAGTATTATAATGTTGATATTTGTTGGTGTAATATAAGCGTATATAAATATTATATATGTTGGTTAATTGTTTGTAATATTGCGTGTATAAAGTATTAATACTGTTATTATGTGTATATATTGGTAATTTTAAAAGTATTAATAATGTTGATTATGTGGTGTATATTGGTATGTATAAGTATTAATAATGTTGATATTGTGTGTGGTATTATGTGTTAAAGTAATTCTGATTTGATGTTGTGTGTGTAAAGGTATAATAAAGTGATGTCTATTGGTAAATATGTCATGTATAAAGTATTTGAGAATGTGGTTGGGTGTAATATCGCGCGTGTATAAGTATTTCAATGTTGATAATTGTGTGTAATATTCTGTGTATAAAGATATTCTGAATTTGGATGTTTGTGTATAAGGTAATATAATGTTGATATAGTGGTGTGATAGTTCTATTAAAGTAATTCGGATGTTGTGTAGTAGAGGTATTATAATGTTGATGATAATATGACTGTAATGTAGTTTGATCATATCAGTTGAATATTGATTACCGTGTTTTTTAAATTCCTATTATACGAGCAAGCGTCCTCCACAAGATCAGGTCTTTGTATTTCTTCTTTTCTTCAAAGCATTGTCCCTGCATGAACCTGATTAACTACAGTAAATTATTTCTGTAAATTTATTGTGGAATGAAGAAGTAAATTTAGTCCTTTAAACGATTAAAAGTAGGTTAATTGTGAAGAACAAAGATAAGAACATAATCAAAGTCTGGTAAGTTCCTTACAAAAATCAAAAGCAAAGACTGCAAATCACGTATAATGGACAACACCCAGAGGTGGAATCAGATGCCAAGGAGGATAGCATTCCCCTGTTCAAGGTCGGTCACACTCCTGCCTGTGAGCCCACTGGTAAATTGGAGCAATCCGTAGTCAAATCAGTTGTGTGAAAAACGGCTGGAACAATTGTTATAGAAACACTTAAAACTCTCTTTATTATTCAGGAGGTGGTGTTAAAAACACTTCAGACAGCAATTTAAGGGGCGGGAGGCCACAACTTGCAGAGGCCAGTCACTGAACGTGTGGGGCATTCTAAACCGTTTAACACGATAAAGAAACGTATGAAAGGGGCTGCATTTTAGAATGTACATGTGAAACGCCTGCCTGCAGATAGAACACAGCAGCAACTTGCCTTTTAAAGTAGCCTAGCCACCATCGCCACATCTCACAAATTGA
>CAJDSM010049240.1:5681-21470 GCA_903981925.1 Ostrea lurida | reverse complement strand
CTTGGCAAATTTCATGTTTTAGCCCCAAAAACAACGTATATGCTTGCAATTTTTAAATAATAAGCATTATAATATTAGTTTGTTGATCATAAAACATTTTGTTGTTAAATGTGTACCCCTATTATGTAAAATAAGCCGTAGAGAATTTTTTTCCAGTTTTCAGTGATTTTTTGGCAAATTTCAATGTTTTAGCCCAAAAAAACAACGTCTGTGCTTGAAATTCTTAAATAAAAAGCATTGTAATACTATTTTGTTGATCATAAAATATTTTGTTGTTAAATGTGTACCTTTATTTTTTATAATAAGCCGTAGAGGATTTTTTCCCCAGTTTTCAGTGATTTATTTTACCAATATCTATAATGGTTTTAAAAAAGTAAGCCTCAAAATTGGCAAAATTTCTGCATAGTATAATTCATGAAAGGAAGTTATGGCAATGAGTAGTGACACATTTAAAATATGAAACATTTTAGTATGCAAAATCCTGTGTCCATTTTCTGTTGTTGCAATTTCTAAAAATCTATGAGTAATTTGTGCGCGAAAATAGAGGCTTATTTTTTAACTAGAACTATCAAGCTTAAAAGATAACAATATTCCAAGACGATGACAATACATACCGTTAATATTGCAAAAACCACATTCATCATGTGCGCATTTAGAGTGGGTAAATGAATCCTTAATTACAGACTTCATTATCTGTAAAATACTGTCAGTTAATACAAAACCATCACTATGGTAAGAATAATGAATCTGAGTGAGGGAATAAAAAGGCTTAATGCACTTAATAATGAATACTTTAATTTAACTTCTTAAAATCCGTGCACAGCAAATTAAATAGTCGATTATGATACGTCAAAAACCATATGTATTTCATCAAAGTTATCTCTTAATGAACATGTGGTTGTTAAACATCAAAGAACTAGGTTGTGATAAACATCATTGTCTTTGAGTTCAGTAAAGATATATCCTCTATACTTCTCTATAAGTAGAAGGGAAAACAATCAACATAATTGAGTATTCGACTCCTTCCAAAAAATATTGAATGTTAATTTAATCCCGTTAAATAATTGGACCAGCAGAGATATTTGTCCCATTCTTTTTACTCAAGTTTGTTGTGAAAGTAGATTGATTGATAAATGTGACAATAATAAAAAAACGTCGCGACTAAAAAACAAAATAGTGAACGTCACAATAAAAAAGAGGATAGATATTAACGATTAAAAAGAATGGCAAGAATTCTCCAGATAGTAACTACTAGAATACTGTTTAACTGATAGTGGACAAAACTGTCTAATGATAGAAATTTGGTAGAATCAATCAATCCTTGCGCTATTAACGTGAATGAAATACGGCACAATCAGACTTGAACTGTATACCACCAGTGAAGGGTAAAGCATTGTCTTTCGTCATCGAGGTTGTTACCAAGTAAGGGTTTTCGTGTCTTTCATGAGGTAAAATAAGTGTAACAGAAATTTCCAATCTTGTTCAAACGGTGACTCATTGCAGAAAAGGTCAACAATCGATAATCCAAAGACGTCAGAGAACAACAACAGAAGCGACAAATTCGGGTTTGTGTGATACAATAAGAATTCCTTTAGGTTGGAGACTCATGCAATTATGGAAATATGGAAATTTATGAAATGAGTTTCGGATGTAAATATTCCCCTACGCCAATGCCAGTCCTCTTGTGAAATAATTAAAATCCGCGTAACTCCATTGCAATAAATTCTCAATAGGCCGTAACTCTCATCAAGATCTCTATTTATGTTCCCCTCTTAAAGAATATTTCCACTCATAATATACGATGTAGCCATTGCCCCGGTGTCCAGAGGGCTCAAATTAGGCTTATGCTTGGCACCATGAGAGGGCCTTTGAGCAGGAGAGGGATCTTATCGTGCCACACCTTCTGTGACCACAGACGGGACCTCCTAATCCATGTTTTTTGCTACGGTCATCACTGAAGGATTGCTTTTTACAAACAAGCAATGGGGTATGTAGAACCTTATTCTCGCCTGGGGATCCTCCAGGGCTTCGCACCGAGGACGTGAGATGTAATTGGATTGAATATAAAAATTCAAAAAAATTTAAGGCACTATCCAGGGCCCAACATTTAAATCAGCTTGTTCCCCGGTACAGCAGAAACAATTTTACGGGACAAGTTAATATGCCAGGTACTTGTCCGACTTGACATAGTGCATATTTTTAGGCATTATGTAGAAGATGTCTCATAAGTATATTAAAAATAAAACCAAGAAAGTATTTTTCGTTATCGATGATTTTAATCGTATCCTCAAAGTTGGACAAAGGATGTGCGTAAAATGATATCGCCGACTAAATCGGATACGAAGTCTATTTAAATTGTTCTACTTTCCAACTCTAAGGAATGGTGGCTTTTGTTCGTTTCGGGCAAACATCGCCTTGTCCCTACACTCTTCTTGGCGCCAATATAGTTGCATCTTGTGGAAAGTCTTGTCACTCTGAAGCCGATTGAGAAATCAACCCGGCGAGCGCAGTAAAAAACTTTTTTTCAAGTGCTCATGTCGTCAGGTTTGGAAGTGCGTAAAAACCTTTCCTCGGATAGACATCTCGACTTTGCTTGAATTCAACCCTTATGATTTTAAGGGGAGAAACGGAATCCTAGTGATAAATGTAAAAAAGTTTTTTTTTTTATTTTTTGTTTACTGAACAAGGACAGTACTAGTCTTTTAATTTGGGTACAAGTTACCATAATAAAAATATCAACACAGCTCACAATCATAGTACTTAACTATTATTAAAATGTATCTTTAATTGTTCTTTGGACAAGCAAAATTGTGTTCGGACGAGTAAATATCATTAGTTCATCTTGTCCCGAATGGCACAACGTGGGTAGAAAAAGTTAATGTCGAGCTGATATCTTAATTGTCCCCTCTGTTAAATAAATTGTTCATTGTACATTTGTATCATCCCTGGAACGTCTGATAATCCTACGTACTTCTTTAAAAGATAGAAAGATTACTCAAACACTAAAATGTAGCTCAGCGACATTGTAGCCTTCGTAGTTGTTAAACATTAGATCCAGACCGAGCGTCTGATTGCATACTTTGGAGTAAAAAATTAATGATGACGTAGTGTTCGCAGCATAAGCCACAGACTAAGGGACATGTTCAAGTGATACCTAGGTGTTATGTGGTAATAGTGTACGTAATAATTCCCCACTCCCTATCAATTAAAATATATGTCGCTTAATAATTTTCCTTGGCAATTAAGCCAAAAACAATTGATAAATCTATCTTATCTGTACATGTTATCAGTACATGGTGTATATGCATGTTTATAGTTTTGTCTTAAATTTAATACATTTTTTTAGAAGTATGTTATGATATCATAAAGCTCTAAAGAGCTGTAGTTATTTGTTAATTTAGTATATAGTATCCAACGACTTTAAACATTTTACTTACTTTCTTGCTTACTTACTATCTTACCTAATCATCTCTCTCTATTTCTCTCCTCAATCTCTCTACTCGTTCGTCTCGTTCCTCTCCTCTCACCTTTAACAAGATAATCTATAGACTCTATCCATTATCACCTTTAACACACAAAAAACTTACTGCAGCTCTTTTCCTCTCGAATATAAGCTCCAAATAAATACAACTCTTCTCAATTCGCAACACAACTTCTGACCAGGCCCAACATGACAATATCAACCAAGCGTTTCCATCCTACATTCAAGTCCACCTGCAACATAGTTCGTGAACAAGCTCAAAAATATCAAAGTCAGCATGGTCTCTACTCAAAATATTAATCTTTCTCCAAAACGCTGTCGTACTTATTCAAACCACGAAGTAGACATGGCCCGCTAATGGTCCCTCACAAAAAGCAGAGGAATTTGGCAAGCGCTAAAGTAAATGTAGTACGACCGAAACTCACGATTGATATTTTTTTTTCTTTTTCTTCCTTTCCCGCGCCATATTTATGTTGATGTGTTTTGGCGGTATCAATAGGACTCAAAAAAGAAAAATGTCTAACCCAGTTTTTTTTTTTTTTTCTTTATAAAGAATTTGTTTACGATGGTTGTAGAACGTGCTGAACCAGGAAAATTCGATCTATCCTGAAATTCTCAAACTATTGGTCACATGGTCTATCAACGTTACCCCAGGCACGGTCCTTTCAAATCCGATTTTCCAGTCCTCCTTCGTAAATACTGCGTTAAAAATGATTCCATTCTCCACAAATATTTTGATAAATTCCAAAATTATATTTGAATTCGTAAAAATGTTCAGCCATCTAACCCCCCTCCCCCCCCCCTATACCATTTCAGCCATCTGGATAGTTTACCTCCCACCCCCCTTCTGAATTCTGTCATGGCCGATAGTTCCAAGAATTTTAAAATTTCATTACAATATTCCTAAATATGTAAACCTATTTTTTAAAAAAGTGTTTGGCAATATATATACTATCCTGTAAGTTCATGGATTTGGTTGATAAGTTAAATTGTTTTGAACGGACTTTCGTCCGTACTATACAAAGTTAGTCTGGTCCGATTTAACAATAAAAAGAAGATCTTCTAACGGCATTTTAATTATTATTTCGCGGCTCCACGCATAAGTTTTTTAAAACCACTATTTACGATATGCAAGAAATCCGAAAAAATATGCTGGCCTTCCATGAAATGGCTTTAAGTAGGTCAAAATGGGCGAATTCAATAATCGCCGGACACCAAATTTTTCCCAAGAGTGTGTAATCCGTGTTCAAAGCGGTGGAATGGTGTGAGCTTAAATAAACCAAATAATCAACTATAAGATACCTGTATAAATTTAAATAGTAGCAACTGATAATCAACACACCACTTTGATTAACACTAAGATCACCTGCCGTTTCTCTCCAAGATATTCGGAAATTTCCCTCTGTTTCTAGCTATATGTCTATCATTCATGCTTGGTTAAGATTATTGCCATTTTGCAGGAGGTCCATACATCGCGAGAACTGGCTAGCGTTCTGCATACCAAAATGTTTCTGTTTTACCAACCTTTTGTGCAGTTGCAAGCCACCGAATCATCTAAGGCAAGCCTCTGGAATTGGCCTATCTAAATTCATAGTTATCGGGCCAAATCCAAAACACTCCACCATTCCATCTCCATCCACCATGTCAGTTTGGACATGCGTTAAACCAAAGGGCTAACACTAAGTGTATTGCCTGTTTCTCCATGATCAATAGGCTTGGTAGTTGTGGGCTCGGCCATTTTGACTATGCATGGCAATAAGGCGATCACTAGTTGAGGCATACCCTTCCTCAGGGCTTTTTTGAGTTTCCCAACAATACATTCCTTGACCCGTGTATCAGTAGTCACTACCGCTTAAATTCTGTAGTTAAATACAACTTATCAAGAACAAACTATTTCAACAACCTTTTTGCATCTGTATGATCAGTTAATTCTCCTCACCATAAGCCCTCGAGTAGTCTATAGATTACTCCCTGAATTACCGGCAGGGAGATATTTCCTTTTTTGAGTATACACATAGAAATAACAGAATGGTTGTGTCACAATCTTTACCCCTGTCCAGTGCAGAAATGCTCTAAAATGTTGTGTTGCGAACCTGAGATAGAGAAATTATTTCTCACACATACATCAAATCATGAAACAGGATATGTTTTTGTTCTTTAGAGAAAGGTTCCTGTAGAAATCATATTCCACAATGTCTATCTTATTTCTAAAAGAATCTGATAACAGTAGCAATACATACAGTATCAGAATGCTAAAAATGACAATAAGAGGTGCATATGCGGGATACTTTATATGAAACAGTTGTATGGCATGAAGCATTATTCTAGTGTCTGCTTCTTCTCATGTCGTGGCCTCTAGCGTAAGACCAATCACATATCATCATTGCATTTCCAGATCATTTCATCACAACCCCCCCCCTGTCGGCCAGTAACAAACGCTTTCCCAAATAGGCGCTTGGAGAATTAATTCTTTATGATAGCAATGGCAAGCAAGTCTTTCTTGTCTTCTGTTCATTCAAAAGACAAGAAAGGTATCGAAGTTAGTTGGAAGAGGAACGTCTGCGATTTTCAACAATCCTTCGACTGGTTGGTGCCTACCTTTTGTCTGCGATAACGAGTTCCGGATTTTATTGATCGGTCCCTGTAAAGCGATCAAACAAAACAGCTATTCCTAGAGAAAATTGCTCCTTTCTAAAACAGTTGACAACACAACTCAGTACAGTCAAAAGTCTCCCAAAGTGTTTTCATTCCATGTGTTCTAAAGGCCTGAACCAATGCTTGCCCATCTATATTAGAGCTGATGCAGAATCATTTCCATGTTAACTCCGCGCCCCAACTTCCCAATTACCTTCAGAATTCAATTCTGAATAATCTGCCATTTTTTCCAGATTTTCCTAAGGAACCACTAAGTATCTGCAATTTGAAATAGGCACGGTAGGATTCGCTGCTCAGTAATATATGCTCCCAATAAACCCTCCCTCCTGCTTTAGTTATTGCAATGACAAGTCTTGTCAATGATGTTCGTGTCAGCCTTCAGTAATGTTCCTTTTTTGTCAAGAGCTTTAGAAGCGCAACCGCTAGCATTTGATATAGATCAAATGTTAAGATTATTTTTTTTTCAAAGTGGATAGTGCAAAAGGGGACGTTTAATGTACTCCGTTCTTTGTTTGTGTGATTAAACGTCTGAAAAAGCAAAACCTCCAACTTACGTGACCCAAATGTCCTGAAGAATAGTAAAAAACGGAATTCTCTGATACAAGATCAGTAAGCCTTTGTCCTTTTGTGATCAACGTTGATTTAATTCATCTCTTAATCGTAAGCCGAGGGTCAAGTCACTTAACTTTCAATTGCATAACTAGTGATTTCCTCATAACTCTGATCAAGGACCTGTCACTCTTTGGATGCATCTTGTGAGTAAGTAATGTCATCTTGGATTCACGTCGTACATGGTTTAGAAGTAAAACTTACATGGTGACTACATTAAAGTTATATGGCAAAGAGAACCACCTACTTGCCAGTTGACATGAGGGAGTTTCTCGATAACCACAATATGCGCACCACCCTTTCTTACCTGAGCGTTAAGGCCATTTCTTGACTTTGATCTGGATCACTTGATTAAATGTTCCTTGGCTTCTTGAACACAAAGTTGCCCTGTTTGAACTCTTCAGAGAAACTCAACAGCGGCAGTTGGTGACAATCAGCAGATAAACACTAACCTCCAGCCTTGCATTAATTTATTGTATATCGAAAGAACCATGGAGCAATGGCCACTGAATGAGTAACAAATACAAATCACCTACAAACCTTCCTTTTCTGATTTTGGTATTACCGAGGAGAAATAGAAACTAAATCCATATATGAACCACCAAAGAGAGTACATTGATTAGTAATTCTTCTCCTGAAAATATTTAAAATAATATTCCCTATACACAGAGTATCCTGATGTAAGCCTCTAGAACAAGATCTCTCATATCTCTCTGTTCATTCAAATAAACACTATTCAATATCTTGTGAATGATTAACGTGTCCTTTTAGCTACAATACAAAAAGTCGGGAAAGCCCACAAGAAGATCTTCCAACATAGAAGCTTGGACAGTGGAAATTTTATGGGCTCTCATGCCGCGAGTTATAGTGCTTTCCTGCTAGAACATTTTGAGCAGCAACGGGCCCGTAGCAAATTCAACATTCCATCCAGATCGTATCAAGACCCAGAACCGACCTCCATATGATTCCAATACATTTCAAAATTCTATGGCAATAGTGTAAGCCATCCCATTCGTGGCACAAGTCCTGTCTCTGTATTTCTGGAACTGACCATTTAAATCCATCAACTGAATTACAGAGCTTGATCACTGGTTAATACAGTGGTGACGTTGACCAATACGCTCAGGATTGTACATGCATTTCTGGACACGTGTTTACGCGGCATCTGATTTCTGTGAGCGGTGTTGCTTGTTACGATAGGCATGTAACTCACGATAGTGAGATCGGGATTATGCTGCTGTTGACTGATTTAAAAAGCAGACCCAAGTATGATTTGGACATCTTGTTTGTTTCTTTTTTCAAATACGAAACAGAGTTTCTTCTGAAGAACGCATCACACGGATGAGTTGAATCTGCCTTATCAGGAGCGTTTAATCAATACTATTACGAAGGTTAACTTCTTTTGGATAAAGTAGAGCATGTGTTTCCCCTCTATTACAGTGGTATTCTACAATCACTTGTTTCTGAGAAGTGTACCTTGTAAAGTTCCTTTGTAGATCGGAAATCATGTTTCAGGTCATAGGTCAATTTCCTGATCCATCGTGCAAACAACAAAATCTTGTCGTTGCTGAAATGGTGTCCTTCAATGACCAGTGTCGAGTCACTAATGCATTTATCAGGTCCGTGATGTGGTGTAAAACATAAGGTTTTATATTTAATTGGGTAAAAAATGACACTTCTCTCGTTCCATAGACTGGAGGCTTTCGTTCTGTCTAAGACCTGTGTCTATTCTAGATAGCACATCCTTTATATAACTAGCGTAAGGAGGCTTGTTAAGTCCAAACATGACATATAACAGTGTGCGGATCGTTAATGTTAAATGCACTAATAACTTGATTTTTATTATGCTTATTTTCTAATTTCAAAATCTGAAATAAATATAATATATATTTTTTGTTTTTTTAATGTATGAATTCCAATTCCACGCAATAAGAACTAATCTATAATGCATGAATCATGCATGTATGGCAAGAGAAATAATAAGATCTTTTGAAAAAACAGAGAGCAACATTCGAATTTTTGGAGGAATATCGGCTGCATTATTTTAACTAAAGACTTCATTATCTAGCGTATTAGGCAAAAATGTTTTAGATATGACATAAGTAACAAGGCTAATTTCGGCATCCTTTTCTAGGTAGGTTGAGCGGCTTCAAACGAGAATTTGGAAAAATTTGGTGTCCGCCATTTTGAATCGCCATTTTGACCCTACTTAAGCGCCATTTTCATGAAGGCCAGCATATTTTTTCGAATTCAAGCATACTCGAAAAATCAGTAAAAAACTAGTTGGACTTCAAATAATAATTATTATATGTCCCGTTTAGAAAACTTATTTCTTTAAGCCTTCTTTTAAAGAATCGAGGACCAGACCAAAAATGATCACTACATTTACCACTGCCAAAAACTTGAGAACAATCTGAAACTGCTGATGTTACCGAAATGCATGATTTAACTAAAGCATTCTCCAGTTCAGAATTACAAAATGATGACCAGGCTCGAGCACTGGCCTGGGCCAGACTTCTTAACAATAGCAGTAGCGTGATTTAGAAGGGGTGCAACCCCCCCCCCATCCACAAATCATTATGTTAGTAAAATACTTTCAAACTCATGTTGAAACTTAAATTCTTTATTTCTTCTTTTTTTTCATTTTTTTTTTTTTAATACATTCATTTATTTTATTAGTCTCTAATCTCATGTGGGGTCCCTCTTTTTACAAACACTGGATCCCTCGAATCGGAATGATATTTTCCACGAACAATGTAAACTAATTATTTTTTATAAATGAAAATATAAACCAGTTTGGATGTTAATGGGGATGCGGGGGTGTGGGGTATTTTACTATTTTAACTCGAACCGGAACGTATTCGTTTTCTTTTGCAGAGTATGAACCGATCGACCGATCTAGGCAGAGATCTGGATTCAATGTAACTTTGTTTAATAAACAATCTCTGCCTAGAGTTTTTGTTCTTACCTCGCATACATCCTGTCTGATCTCTTTAAATTAGTAAGTTTATTTCACGTTGAAAATATATATTTTTCTCTAATTGAATAAAGAGTGTGTAATGAAATAGTATGAAAATGGAGGTCAAGCGTACTTGCTGTAGCTTCTCTCATACCAGTACCCTGGAAGTAAGGAACGATAATCTTGGGTAGAAATTGCTAGCAAAGTTGGGAAGATTCGCACCGTTTCTTTGCTCATAAGGGGCTAAGTGTGAAAGCGACAATCCTCCATACTTTAGAATTACTAGTAGTGTTGTGAACTACCCTTTCTTTCGATTTTGTGTATTATTATTTTACATGTAACCATTTATACATACTATAGCCGAGACGAAACAACAGTTTCAAGTCATCAAGTGCTCTGACTAGGCTATGTGCTCTCGTGAGCAGAATAGCGTAGCCTAGCTGAAAATTCTGCTTTTTTATAAGTAATCTGGGGGAGAGCTACCAGCAATATCGGCGAGTCATCGTGTTCATCGTTTCTTGTTTATTATCGACATTTCCAAATGGGAATTGGTGAATATTATTGATGCAATTTCTTTCTTAAAATTTTGTTAAGTTCATTTTCTTCTATCATTGCGATACTAATACTTGGCACACCAATTGACATGCGAAACAGGTCCAAATATTATTAGAATTTTAAACGTACGTATTGTGTAGAAGGTTGTTTCATTTAAGTGATGTAACTTACCCCTTTCTTGTAATGTTCTTCGCCCAAGAACGGTAAAAAATCTTGGTTTTTACACTGCTCTCCGCTCGAATTGGAAATTACTTTCCGTTAAACTTTAAACAAGAAACACGCGCAATGCGCCACTACATTAATGTTGTGTCATCAGAGGTCGTGTAAGCAAGATGGCAGTGTCTAGAAATACACACTACCTTGTGTATGTCCGCGGTGGTATCCTGAGAAACCCGAAAAGTTGGGAACATACTAATTTTTTACTTTTTATTAGGTGTTGCTGAGACATCTTTACTATTATCATTTCCACCATTAAAATAAAATTGGAGACCTGAATTCGAGTCCACCATATACATTTTCAGGTCCCCATGTATTTCTGACTGCGTGTAATACTGGTGCATGGTCCCGGCTAAATCTCGAGAGTTCACTACACGACATCACTGTGTGTGTTGTGTGTGTGTGTAATTATGCGCTTGATTTTCCCTTTGTATCATGGTAGTCATATTTATAAGTCTAATTTTATGACAAAGTCTAAAATCTTAAGCTACATTGTTATTGTATCCTATGTTGTATCAAAGGCGAATTTAGCACCTTAATTAAGCAATATTATAGAACTCATTAACCATATCTGTGTAATTAATGATGTAATTATTTGTCCATGTGTCCGTTTCATACGCACTTACATACGATCCACACTGCGAGTAGATAATTATGCTAAACTTTCCCATTGAGTTAAAGGTGTGTTAGTCAACAAAAACATAGACGCAATATTTTAGTATATTTTTGGACAAAGATGCAAAACTTGTGTAACGTCCCCGATGAAACGGTTTAGTGAACTGCCTTTACATGTAGTAAAATTTATACCTATATCTGGTTCCGTGCTCTTCATTTTTAATAATTTGGGCAACAATGTTGGTTTTTCTAACTTCACGCTTACGCTCCGGACATACGTGTATTGAAGGGATGATGATGTCGTACATCTGAGAAGTCGTGTTTCTCTTCGTATCTGCTCTAACATCTCGTCTGTGTCACCTTATTCACGATAAGTTGTTCAAATTAGATACTAATTTCATTCTAGTGTAATTTAAACCGAAGTGTATCATACGATTAGATAGGATTTACGATGAAGGAGTGAATGATTTATTAGGCTATCCACCGTACAAAGTATTGGATAAACAATATTTAGTTATTTCTGTCTGAGTAAGCTCAGTTGAGCTAAACGTGCATACGTTATTAGAACAACTTATTGGCGTATAAGACTTCCACATTTTGGGATATATCGGTAGCTTACAACTTATTAATATACTGCTCCATCTTAAAAGAGACCGAGTAGTTCTTCTTACAAAATATCAATGCTTCATGTTTTGAACTACATGTTGATAATCCCAAATCAATGGAGGAATGAATATGAATTAACCGTCCTATAAGATGGCCAAACTCATAAAACCCTTTACAAAGATATATTGCTGGTTCTAGTTAAATGTTCCCACCAAGCTTCCGGTCGTTTAACTCACTCACGAAAAATTGACAGCTTTCATGGAGCAACGTCTCAGCTATCGTGCTGAATACTACATAATCCAGAGAGATTGATTGATTAATTAATTTCTTCTTTATACTCCACGTCGAGAATATTTTCACTTATATAGAGAGGCGATAACCATTACTGTGAACGAGACTGCAAAGATTTTAGGCCTATGCCTCGCACTCAGGGCCTTTGAGCAAGGAGAGGGTGGTTATTAATCGATTGCACAACCTGCTGTGACACGGTGAACCTAACTCGGTTTTTTGCCGTCTCTATCCGAATGACCGCCCCATTCAGTCGCCTCTTACGACACGCATTAGGATGTGCTGCGGGACCTTTATACACCCGGACTCAGCGGGTATAGGCCAAAGTGGTGTAAAATCGAACATTGTCGATTCCTATAAAAATAAAGAAAACTCTTACAAAATAACTTCTAGATATTAAATCCCAAAACCTTTCACAATATCAACAAACATAAAAAATATGACTTATTTCAACACTTGTAAAACATGAACCATCAAGGTACGCCGCACGATTAATTAAAGACAAGGCTTTGTTAAACATTACTAGACTGTTGCTTCTTTGAATAAATAATGGAGAGAAAGGAAAAATATTCATATTTAGTGATCAGTCATTCATATAAAAAATTTATTTTGTTAAACTCCCACTCTGATGTCTAACATTAAAGTATTTCTGAAGTTGATTTATTAAAGGCCGAAATCTGTCTGGAATCCAATGGGCACGGAATATGTGCTCCTTCATTGTAGCTGACCTCTATGTTTATTGTATGAGGCAGAATTCCATTCAAAGCTTGCTACAATAAAAAGAAGAAAATTCTCTATCGGTGGCCTTTAAATTTCAGACATTTGTATATGACTGACGTTTTGATCTGAGCAAATAAAATGATATTTCCTATTTCATGTAAAGGCTAAACCAGATCAGCCGAAACAGTGATGCAATTCTCGTAAGGTACCTTCAATGTAATATCAAAAAACAAGAGTTTGGGCCAATTCACGGACCCTGGAACACTACCAGAGGTGGGGTAGGTGCCTGGAGGAGTAAACATCCCCTGTTGACCGGTCCACAACCCGACGGAGGCCCATAGTCTTGATCAGGTCGGAAACAGTCCGTAGTCGAATCAGTGTGTGAAAAAAACGGCTTAACAATGGTTATGAAACACCAATCAGACAGCATTTGACTCAATGATAGGCCATATTGTATATTGTCTATATTTACGAAACCAAAGGAATTCGCAAATGCTTGCCTTTAATACGTGAACTGTTGTAAACCCCTGCCAATAATATAACTTGTCTGTTAAGTAGCTTGCCTCGTATTCAAAAACTGTTATGCGCAGAACAAAGGCTCTCGCGTATCGAAATATGTCGATTCAGATATATCCAATTGCAAACTAGAAATTCAAAGGACACCTATACAGAAGTCTTCCGTGTCTCCCCTTCGTGCGATGGATATTTTATTGAAACTTAATGACATTAAGACGGCAAACTAACTACTCAAACTTTATGACAAAACGAACGATTTCAGCTTCTCCATCGTCATACCTCCTCATGTTTGATGTAGCAATATTTCTATCATCACTCCTGCATATGGTGTCTATACTCGTCACTTATTCGATGAGAATCGGAGCTCGTTGTTCTGCGTATTCAGTTTTTGTAATCGAGGTAGGCTACTTAACAAGACAAGTTGTTGTTGCAGGGGTTTCACAGTCAGCGTTTAAAAGTTACAATTTCGAAATATGATGGTTGTTTATACACACACTTAATTTACTCAATATTATCTACCATTGAGCGAAATGCTGTCTGATGTGTCTTCATCCAAAGTTAGAATCCCGATCTTTTAACACATATTTGAACTACGATGCGTTCGTGCTTACCAGATCAATACTATGGGCCTCCACGAGCGGCGTGAACCGGCGGTCTACAGGGGATGCTTACTACCTCGCTATACCTGATCCCAACTCTCGGTGGGTCCAGGGGTCCATATTTGCGCAAACTCTCTGTATGTTTTTTGTCATTCTAGTTGTAGTTTCGGATTGGTCACTGTCTGTATTATCTATGTCCTTTACACCGATGGCAAATTACTAATGATTCGCAATCAAGCATTTTGTATTTCTAATTATCAAGAATCTTCTTCCAATTTCGTTGCATTAGTGAATTCAAGCAGGACCAATGACCGAATTAGCGACATGAAATGCAGATCAGTGGTTTAAGCGCATTCAAGACACATAAACAGCAGATCATTCATTTTTTGCCGTTAAATGGCACATATATCAATTTGAAAGTTTTAATTTCATTTTTTTTTTTATGTATAATGGCAAAGATACAGCGAACAGTGATCAATTCTCGTAAGTCCTAAATAAGGAATACAAAAACAAGAGTTGGGCAACGTCACGGACTCCCTGGACACAGACCAGAGTGGGGATCAGTGCCTAGGAGGAGTAAGCATCCACGTGGACCGCGGTCCACGATCGAATCACAATTTGGTATCAAAGGCACCCCCGTGAAGCTCTCATGAAAGAGTCTTTTGAATCAGGTATACGGTAACAATCCGTAGTCAAATTCAGTTGGTAAGCTGAAGAATCGGCGTTAACAATGCCGTATTGAAACACAGTCAAAGACAGAGTCATGTTGGACGTCAATTTGATAGGTCATATCTGTGTGTAAACTAAATTTGTTATCGAGACCATAAGAATTTTACGAAATGTGCCTTTAAACGTGAACTGAGAGTTGTAAACCCCTGGCAAAAACAACTTGTCTGTAAGTATCCATTTGCCCTCGATTGACAAAAAGCTACTTATGAGCGCAGAACAGGGCGCTTGCGTATCGATAAGTTTGAGAGATTCATGAAACAACTACCGATAATGTTGCGGTGATGATTAGGAATATTTACTTACATAATATGGGAAAATTGACGATTGGAAAAGCCTAGAACTTCGTTCCCGTCGTTAACATAGTTGAGTAGTTAGTTTAGCTCGTTAATGTCAATTGTTCAAGTATAAATATCTCAAGTACGAAGCAAGAACATGGAAGACTCCATGTGGTGTCCTTTATTTTCTAGTTAGTAATTGATTTTAATGAATGTACTGCGAAAGAGCAGACAAATGAAATCCGATTAACTAATTCATGAATTATGTAATTTATTAATATTATTTCTCAATGTTAAACAAAAATAGAGATTTATTGTTATCGTATATATATTCGAGTTTGTATTTATAATATCATTATACCAAATTTCACCCTACTATAATGATCCAACATCCTCACCTTTTCTGTCTGTTTTATCACATAAAAAGGAAAACTAACTGTAATAACATTCATAATTTGGAAATTAAAATCGACCCTATGAAATGGTTATCTTAGTATAAAAGAAACTTCGAAACGCCATAATATCCTTGTAACAATTTTGGAAAATTTATACCTGTAGCACTCAAGGGTTTCATAGAGAAAACTCTGGGCTGATCTTTTCATAGATGGGTAAATTGTGTATATAGATATATAAATACCAAACTCGACATTATAGAGATAACAATAATTTAATTTTTGTTAAACATTGGAATTAATAATGAAAGCTACATTATCAGTGAATGTCATGTAATGTCATTGCTCTCTTTTCATAATCATAAATACTCTACTAGAAATCAAGAGGACACCACAGAGTCCTCATGTCTGCTTCTACTTGGATATTTTATTGATCATTGACTATTAAAGGCAACTACGTCACTCAACTTATGACAGACGGACTGCGATTTTTCCAAATTCCAGGCGTTTTCAGCTTCTCCATCGTAATTTCCCATATTATGTAGTAATATTCCTTCATCACCTGCATATGGTG
>CAJDSM010049239.1:10072-29098 GCA_903981925.1 Ostrea lurida | reverse complement strand
CTTCACCTTCCCAAATTGAAGGTGCTCCAAATTCCCCCACCCCCTTTTTCCGTTTTTATAATAGGATTCTACATACGGAATAGTTTCGGGGAGAAAGCATGGGCAGGAACATAAGACATTATCAACTGTTTAGTGCATTGATAAGACGTATGGCGAAATAAAAAATCAACATCGAAGTGACCAATTTTCTAACCAACAGCAATAGTTTATTTTTTTTTATTTTTTGGCTGTCATTATGCCCCCCACCCCCCTGTCGCTTGTAAAAGCAAAGCTACATGAGTGTGCTATTTCGCCTTTTCTTGAATGTGTCAGCATGTTTCTGTTTATACAGTGGATATCTGAACCGTGAACAAACAATAATGTGTGTTATAAGAGTGAATGCTGATGTAATATTTTTTTTATTGGGGGGTGTTGATAAAGGGGGGGGGTGTATCAAAGTCATATGGTGGCTTGTTACGATCCGGTATGTTGACAAAATTTAACACCCCCACCCCCCTCATCATGCATATTTATAAATATACGTTAGATATAATTATGTACATGTCTTCATACATATACCGGTACATGGAGAAAAAGAGAAAGAGTAAGACAGAGAGAGAGAGAGAGAGAAGAAAGAAGAGATGGAGAGAAAGCGAGAAGAGAAGAGAGAGAAGAGAGAGAAGAGACATCGTCTTGATTATCTCCATTAAAATCACATTTGGCATTAATATTATAATAAGCGCCAATCTGAATTCTGTATATGGATTAATATAACAAGCAATGAACTATCAGTTTAAATATAACTGAATATACGGTGTTTACCAAAAATCAAATAATTTTTCTCCGGTATACGAGTTTTAACACTTTACGTTAAAATTTTCTCGATAATCTAAAGAGCTATATAAATGCTTACTTGAATGTCACACTGCATAATCTATGTAGGAAAATATCAAAATACATTACCTGTATAGTATGAAACAGAACAATAATTATATCTAACCTATATTTATAAATATCGCATAAGAGGGGGGGGGATGTTAAATTTTCAACAAACCGGATCGTAACAAGCCACTCATATGACTTTATACAACCACCCCCCCCCTTATCAACACCCCCAATAAAAAAAAAACATCTAGCATTCACTTCTGAATACACAACATAATTCTATGTTCACGTTCATGATAATTCCTACTGTTTAATAATACAAGAAATACCATGCTACACAATATTCTAAGAAAAGGCATAATAAGCCACACTCATTAAGCTTTGCTTTACAAGCGAAGGGGGTGGGGTGGCATAATGAACTAGCCAAAAAAAATAAAAAAATAAAAAATTGACCGTTGTTAGAAAATTTCACTTCAGTTGATTTATTGTATTTCGCCATACGTTTATCAAGCACAAACAGTTATAATGTCTTATGTTCCATTCCCATTCCTTTCTCCCCGATAACACTATTCCTTATGTAAGATCCATTATAAAAACGGAAAAGGGGTGGAGGAATTGGAGGCACCTTCAATTTGAAGGATGAAAGAACATTATTTAATAATTTGCAAATTGTATATTGAATCGTTTTTGTTTACACGTTAAATTCTAATGAGAGGACTTCTCATCTAAGTTTGATAGTATACGATCATGGTAATTTATACTTTATTTATCAATACACAAATGGTACACTATGATAGTATAGCTAATAAAAGATCTAATATTACCACTACTGATGATTTATATTACCCAATAATATAAACGATTTAACAAACAACATAATTCAAATTTTACATGATTTTTGAGGATTTTTCGCAGTATCTTTAATTACCCCTTCTGTAGAAAACGTGTACTTTATGTTACTTAAAGGGGTTAGCGTGTTCTGAAAATGTTCTGCAGCTTTCATATCAAACAACATTATGGTGATACTTTTTTCTAAAATTAGCTTACCAATGCATAACTACTTTATAAATAAATAAGAAATTATAAGGGTATAATTGTTGGCCAGCTAAAACAAACGTAGTCTCCGGTATTTACAAATATTGTGTCCAATGTCAAGTGCATAAATTATCTGAAGTCTATATCCTTTACAGCTTTAATAATGAGTGCTAAACTTTGAAATAATGTGTAAAATATACATATATTGAAATTGTTTCACACATAATTATTCGACAAGTATTATGACATTCACTTAACAATAGAAATTATACTACTTTTCTTCGTAATTTCCTCTCTTACTATATTTTTCGTTCACTTTTTACGCTTAATAAGACTGGGAACGTCTATCTAAAATCACTGGATTTCTCTATAGAACGAGCTATTATCCCAACTTACTACTTTAAAAGTTTTTAAATCAAACTTCATCTAAAAATATATAATAAATACAAAAACAAGTTTCAATGATTAGTTTTTTCAGCCCTTCAACATAATAATCTTACCTAAGGATCAAAGTTTTACACATAGTATATACAGGAAAACTCTTTAAAAAGTTTTCCGCAAAGTCAAAAGAAGTAAAATATAAATAGGCGAATTCACATCATTGTAATCGTAATCATAATAAAAAAAAAATCTAACCAAACTAGTATAACAAAGAGAAGGTAGGCACAAACACAGACTATTACGACATAAAGCTAAGTGCAAATCAGTGCCAATGATAGAGAAGCATCCTCTGCCTGAATGGCACACTTGCCCGCGACCCCTTAGCGAAATGTAAAACGGATTTACCCGTGTCAAATCAGTATATGAAAATACAGTCTAACAATGGGTACTGAACAAATCATGTCAACATATTGATAATAATAGTATATTGTAATCGCAAACAAGTTATTATAAGTGACCGTATAGAATTGCGAAATGATGACTTAAACGAGATTCATTTTAAACTCTATAACATCACAAATTTTGTTTATGACTCTGTCTCACTATTAAAAGCCGCATACGTCATATCTATGCTTGTTTGTATCGAATTACAATGGAATTATATACTTACCTAAAAATCATCTGATAGTTATATTACTGCAACATGAACAAGAAAGTGATCGCATTGCAATATTTAAATCACTTTAAGGTCTTATCATATTAGCTTGCTCCTTATAACAAATATATGGAACATACAGAAATATTCTTACTATACATATCAGCATCTCATGATCAGCCATTTCAAAATTATTTTAGTTAAACTCCACGCTGTATTTACCTACACATTATCACCTCTGATAATTGATTTATTTAAAGTGAACCGTATCAAAACACGGATAGCTACATCCTTTCCTCGCAACTCTATCCCTCTCCTTCTTTTCTTCTGGCTCATTGACCAGGTGTCCGTGATTGCCACATACTCCTGTTTTTTATTTATTTAGATTACGAGATGATGATTAAACGTCGTTATATTGCCTTTACATTTAAAGTCAATCGGTCCTCATGACATATATCTTTGTAATTTTGGCAATCAGGCCTTCTCAACAGTCTGTTGGAATCCTAATGCACTAATGTGACTCCATTATAGCGACCTGATCGTATTATTCTATGGATAAGCAGAATTCATTCATAACTTCTACATGAAAATAAGAAATCTCTATCAGGCCCACTATTAATCAGACTATGTTCTGATTATATTGACGAGTTTTATCTATCAATTAATAATGAACATATTCCACATTTCATCATGTTCTAGTTACAAAATTACATCCCAACCGAAACAATCAGAAATAAAGCACACACAGTGTCTCTTCTCTTCGTACTTTTGGATTATTTTATTAACATGATATATACGGGTCAAAACTACAATCATCTGAAACCTGCAATCTTTTATATTAGATCAGAATCGGCGACGTATTCCAGTTCTTTCTATATCCATCGTCAACCCCTCATATTTTTATGCCTATCCTCTCTAAATTTTCTCATCATGCTGCATATGGGGTATTCCTCTCCAACTCATTCGAATAGCAAGGCTTTTTTCTTTACGACTTAGTTTTGCAATCGAGGCAAGCTTACTTTTACAGATCAAGTTTTTGTTGTTAGGGATTCAGGACTTAGTAAAGGCAGCTTTCTGTACATATCGATTATGACTTTCTCAACAAGTTAGTTATCCAATTAGAAACTCCATTGAGTTAAATGCTGTCCGAGTATTCATATTATCATGATTAGGCGTTATTCACACCACTATGATTTGTCTATGATTCTTATCCCACGTTACGTGATCAAGACTATCACCACGCGGGATGATCGGCAACTGATGATTACAACTTCCAGGCACTATCATCCCTATTGTATTCAGGGTCAGTGTTTGCCCAACTTTGTGTTTTATATTTATTTAGATCTATTACGAGATTATCACTAGTCTTATCTTGCCTTTACAATAGATCGTTGCTCACTTTCAGTCAATACTAAAGTAAATTACTCTATATAAGCAATATTCAGATCCCTTTATTTCAAGTCAGTCGAATAATACTCAAATGGGACAATATTATCGGGAATATCTATGAAATGTTAATTGAGTAGAACATATCAATTACAATATTATTGTATACTATGTAAAGGTGAAGACACCGGTAAAATTGTGTTTATCCTGTAACAGTGTACAAATATACTGTTCATATATAAATACAGTGGAAGCCTCGTTAACCGGTACACTTTGTTCCCAGAGCAAAAAGCTCCGTATAAAAATGAAATGCGTCCGATACTGAATCGCACATACCTTGATCTTATTAAAGTAACCAAACGTTGATATATTGATTTATAAATAGTAATTAAAACACAGTTTTCAATTTTATATGTATTAATTTACTTTATTAATAAATCATGTTTAACATTAACTGTACTGATCTTAAAAGCACTAAAACGCTTTAATGCTAAAAAACAAATTATCACCAAATTCATTATCACTATACGTCGTATTATCTTTTTCCCCCCCCCCCACACTGGCAGAATTTTCAGCTGTCTCACTCTTGTTTGAGTCTAATGGCCTTCGAGCCTAAGGACCATAGTTGACCAATTCATCTGCACGACATTATATTTCATATTTTAACATTGTCCAAGCCATATTCTGAGATGGACAAAAGTATCCAACCTTTTTATAGAATACTCTACTACTTTTTGATCTTTAACCCCAAAAAAAAACGCCCGGTCCACTAATATACCAGAGCTGAATACCTCAGCTACATTCGGACGGCTTCCATTAATTGCGATTGCATTTCATTAAGTGTTTGTAGCTGAGTACCGTTGGTTACAAAAATAACATCCGCTAATCATAAATTATCAATATACTAGTCTTTCTACTGCCGTGCTTAAAATTACTCTTCTCTCTACTTTCTCTACCGTGTAGACTTGTTTATATCTTTCTCTTCTAACTCTCCTCACATACACAATTACAAACAATCTCTCAATTTTCTCTCTATTCAACATAATCAAATAATCACTGTCTAACGTGTGTGTTATAAATTGATGATCATCGCTCATCTCTCAGCCTTCTCCAGCTCGCCGACGCTTACTAACCTTCGCTGCTCGCATTGCGCGCGTCTTCCTCGACCTATCACACTTCACTATTCTCATCTCTCTATCCATTCTTCTCTCCCAGATTAACAACTCTTCTTTCCCCATTCTTCTCAACTCACTCTCATCTACTTCTCTAACCCTCAGAATATATAACATATATAGTTCTCTCTCCATCTACTCACAACACAACAAGAAAACAACCCTACTTCCCTTTGGTAAAAAGGTTCTCCTCTTCAGAATCAAAAAATTCCCTCTCTCGCCGGATAAAATCTTCTCTCTCTCTTCTCTCCTCCTCATCTCCCTCTCTCTCCTCTTCTCTCTCTCTCTCCTCGCTCTTCTCCTCTTCTCTCTCCTCTTCTCTCTCTCCTCTCTCTCTCTCTCTGTGCGTCTTTGGTAATTATACTATATAAATAACAATTGATAACGCTAAAAAAAAACACAAGTCATCTTCGTACCACTACCTTTTTTTATCTTAGTCCGGATACGATTAAAGTAAGATTTAACATTCAATTAAAATATATCATCACACACACCAGTAAATGTACAATTTGTTTCCAATTCCAATATACGATGGCAAAATTCCTCCGTAAAGCACGTGCAATAATCTCGATCGGTCTCACTTAAACACCTAGAACAGATCAATTATTTACACGTTAAAATATTACTCCTTTTATTACAGCTCTCGACTGAAATGTTATGTGTTTTGCTTTAGACAATTTATGCTCTTGCCTAAATTGTACAAGCAGACCTTTGAAGAAAAAAAATCTTCCGGATTAACGTACAATTTATACACATTGCATTTAGCGCTATTAGTAAAAAACAGACTCTCCGATCACGAACGCCGAATTTCCGGAATTAATGATACAATTAAGTTAATAATCCATCCCATAGAAAAATCGTCCGGTAGATGAAGCTCCGATTAAATAGCCTCCGGATAAACGAGGACCCACTGTATATAAATAAAGTCTCAATAAGGGCAAATAGCCCATAGACATACCAACAGTTGTTGAGTTAATACTACGTCGACCAAACTACATAAATAATTACTATACAGCAACCAAAAGATCTTATATCTAATTCAGAGTAACTTGTTGCCAATCCGAGTGGTTTCTAACAAAATATGATCTTGTTTCCACATACGACCGAACTTGTATTTCCAAGTGCTGTTTATTTTCCAAAAAGCATTATTTCCTACACTATATGCCAAAAAGGCCAAAATTTAATTATCGTAGTAGAAAGTGTATAAAGTGTGGAGAAATCCATACGTTTAGGCATCAATTTATTAGAAAAATCTTCGTAACTTGAATATTCTAAATGAGCTCTTATATTTTGGAATCCACTCTATGCATTACCACTGCTTTACTTGGAATATATGTAGAGTAATCTAAAATAATTTCCTCTATAAAGACTCCTTAAACAGTATTAATTTTAGTTCATAGATAAGATAGAGCTTTAGTTGTATAAACTACTGAAACTAACGAATAATCTTTAGTTTGTAAGATTGTATGACAATTCGAAATTTGAAATTATTAAAACAGAAAGAGTATTCTTATATAGTATTTCATCTTTTTAGCAGATATTTACTTAGTATAAGAGATTCCCAGATGGAAGAATAAACCCTTTAGTTTCAAAAACAAAGCCCACTCTAATAGAGATATTTATCTAAAAAGACAATTCTACTTCCAGTTTATCATCTGGAGCAAGTCCAAGTTTTCATATTAGTCATGTAACTCATTTTACCACCTTTGTCTTCTTATTAACAAAAGTAATAAATACAAGTATCCGTAAGTTCTAGTGGACAAGCCCTAATTATATAAAATAGCCTTATTAATTTAATATAGATTATTTTATAAGTCTACATATTAGTGAAGAAAAATGTAAATAATGGTTTGAGCCGATAAAGTGTGGTAGCAAATACAGGAAATGCGTTCTAGACTTAAATGATACCCGGAGGCGGCAAACTGATTAAATTGGAAAAATGTTTACGTTTCTACAGTCAGGTTATTATTGTTGGTGGCTAAATGCCGCAAAGGGCAAATGATTTTTTGTACTTGAGTTGGGTGTCTTGCCAAGAGGATCAAGGTTCACACAACCGTGCAAAAGACCCGATTTAAAAAAATGACCGAAAATGCCTGATACGTAAAATCAATCAAATTTTGCTGCAGAATATTATTTCATTAGAATTCTTATGCTAGTTTCGGAAAGAACTGATGCTGGAAGAGGCCCTCCAATAATTTAGTTAACATGAAAGGCAAAGAAACAACAGGTAAGCAATGCTTCGTTTAAGGCTCCTAAATACAATTTAGTAACAGTTATCTAAAATAAAACAAAGATAGCAAATCACGAGACCCCTAGGACAACACCAGAAACTATGGTAGGATTGACAAAAGGTTCCAGATAAAACAATTTAAGGGTCGCTATAAATTATAGAAGTAAGTCATTATCCCATGTTCATCCCATCTGGTCTCAACACCCGCCATGAGAGCCCAAATGCCTTCATCAGTGGGTAACCGAAACCAGCCGTAGTCCAAACTTTACGTGTTATAATCTTAATACTACTCTTTCTGTAGAAAACGGCTAAAACTATTGACACAAAACAACTAATTAACAGACATTTTAAACAAATGATAACGATTCATATTGGATAAACTATACGTATTTAACATCACATTTATATTACCGAAAATGCTGCCTTTATTAAACGCGACTGTTTAAAAACCACTGCCAACAAACCTTGTCCATCAAAATAGCTTCTCATTCAAAAAACTGAAATCTCATACGCAGAACAAACTTTGCGATCACATTATAAGGCTATGATGAGAACATAACCAACCACTATGCAGTTGAGATGGCAATTATGTTCTAACATAGATTATGTAAGGTTTGTCAATTAAAGTTTCAACTGATGAGTATAACTAAATACGCCCAGAAATACTGATCATACAAAGTTGTTAGTATTCTTATAGTTTGCAATTAATATTCATTCCTAATTCCAATGTTCAATAAAACATATCAAGGTACAAGCAACATGATGAAGACTCTTTAGTGTCCTCTATTTCTATATATCGTGTATATATAAATCACAATTGAATGACAACTATATTTATATGATGATTTAAACATCGTCAAGATATGCGAAATCGTGACTTAAAGGCCACCCGCATAGATATTGATTTCTTCTTTCATTGCAGTATTCATTTAGACCACTTTTGAATCTTGCCATACTTTATACTTTCATTACTCACGATAGAATAAGATTAAAAGTAGTTCAGCGAAATATTAGTCATGAGATGACACAAGTTATATCTCGCCCTACTTCTTTTTGGAATTCCTCTGTACACAAGACAGGTTACGGAAATACCATGATCTAGCTTAGATAGACCAAATGTATTTGCCTTAAACATCATAACAATTTATAATTAACATAGTGCGAAAACTATCCAGACATTCTTAATATCAATCTCAAGTAGTACTAGTAGTTTTAGAATCGGAGTGAGTTTAACAAAATCGAAGCAATACTCTAAGCATCGAAACAATTCTGGGATAAAGTACGACTTATCTAATAACTCATTGTAAGCGCCTTCATAAATGTTATGAAAAAAAAAAGCCATGCAATGAGTAGATTAATAGGAACCATTATCTAAGGTAAGCGCAGTTATAACATCCAAGTTATTTCGTAAAACAAAAATCCCAGTCGTCTTGATCACCTGTTCATTTAGCATGTAGCATAACGTCCCTGTGTATAAATCATCATCAATATCATATATCTATATGTGAGCGAATAAATACATTAAAACCATCCATAATATTATCCTTAGGATATAAAATGAGATCATATACCTTGATAGTCCTAATAGAGTCTACGTCATACTACATGTAACATTACAGTTTAATATTGAATCATACATATTTATTTCCCCCAATTATATATATGTTACTGTGGTCATAAGATATTGACTCCGGTGCAATATTATTTACAGTACTACTTTATAGATATTATGAAGTCGGCGATTGAGTTGATGTTAGTTTATGCATAGTGTATATTATGTTTGCATAAATTCTTAAAAATAAATATTTATAAAAAAAAAATCAGCAGACAGCATGATCTCTTCAGTAACACACTGGCTGTTTTTACCCATCCTTACTATCATGCAACAATGTATGCAATCTTAATTCATCTAAAGCATTCGTTTTGCTCCTAAAAAATACTACGACTACTCCAAAACAAACATACTCCGATCTTGAAATTAACGATTCTTTAATATTATCCGTACAACGTATATCACCGTAACCGGCCGGTCCACATATTTAAAGCCATAGTAACTTTTGATATTATTTTATTTTTATAACATCAGAACAATTTCTAATATTTAACAATGTAAATATCAATCTGCTGATAACATTTCATGCACAAAACATCGTGCTCTGCATAACAAGACGCCCACAGGCCTAACGTCAGCCCCTATATTCATAGCACACACACCCAGTCTAATATTTGCATCTAAGTCTCAATTACAGAGATTAATACATTTAATATACTTCAATATATGCATGCATATGAGCTTATTCATATCACAAGGAAAATTATCCTGCAACTCCACACGATTGTTCAAATAATTTTATATGAAAATACCAACATGCTACTTAATGCTCAGTGAGCTTGACCTTGACCTTTGACCTAAATAATTCAATTAATCGAACATCTTCCATCCTCATTATGTAAATTATTTGACTCTAATTATAAGGATAATGCTCTACCCGAAAACCATATTGCTACTTTCTGATGTCCCAGTCACTTACCTTTGCCCTTACCCCAAATTCATTAGAAACACCTTTATCCCATAGTATACCTAATGATATTACTGGACTCTAGTGAAATGGCAACTACTAAAGCTGGGAACCATTCTGCCTACAGACGATGAAACAACAATTCTTAATCCAGTTAACACCCCCCTCCCCACAACTGCTCAGGTGTTATAATATTATATAAAAGCTCCCTTTACTCCATATAAATACAATTACTTTTCACATTAATATCAATAGCATTTGAAAAAATGCTTTCAAAATGTTTTTACATAAATAACACTAAAAAGACCAGTTGCCCCCCCGCTCCCCAGATCTAGAACCCCTTACCCCCGGTGATCACCAAATTTACAATTTTTGTTAGGCATTTCTCCTGCTCCACGTCACTATCATCCTTTCTCTTCAATCTCTCTCTGTGTTCCATTCCTTGTCCTGAAACATCTTTTACCGTTCTTTATAAAACTTTCTATTCACATCCCCACCTTTTGTTGTAGAGAATTAGAAAACCAAATGCGCAGTATTGATATAAGAGCAGAATCCCTTACCCAAAAGAGATAAAGTTTTGATCCCCGGGTAGGGTTCTGACCGAGTAGGGGCGGGCAACTTGTATATAGTTTATTTTCGTAAAACATTTTGAAAGCATCTTTTTCATATCAAAATTGATATAATGTGAAATTAAATATGAATATTGGAATGAGATAATATGAAGGAGCCTTTTATACATAATTTTACCCCCCTCCCCATGCCAGAAATGTTGGGCGGAGGGAGCGACGTACTAGAATCAGATGTCTGTCATCACGTCTAGACCAAATGTTCCCAGACAATAGTGTTACCTTTCATCTAGATCACAATCATGCATATGTCTACCATGACAAAGTGCTTTTCCTAAGTCTATTTGGGTCAAAAGCGGCAACGGTCAATTGCACGACATCAATACAGATAGCAATATCTGTTCCGGTTAATGTTCCACAAGCATTATCCTTCTACTAGACGTCACTCATTTCATACATGAACGAAAGATTCGTATGATTTTACGTCAAAGTCAAAGGTTCAAGCTCACTGAACATTAAAGTAGCATATGTTGTTGCATTTAAAATTCTTGAACAATCGTGTGAGATATAAGTACATCTCTGTGATTATAGAATAATAGATAACATATGCACATATATTGAAAATATTAACATGTGAGTAAAATACTCTGTATTGAAACTTAGAAAATCAAATACTAGTTACTCCTTGTGGCTTATGATACTAAGGTGATCCGTTCAAGCCTGTGGGCCTCTTTGTTTCAGCAGAGCACGATTTGTTGTCATGAAAGTTCAACAGATTCATATTTTCCATTGTTTGAATACTATAAGAAATAGTTCTAGGTGAAAAAATTAAAATCTCATAAACAATAATACTATCGACTAATTTTTATAGGTACCCGCAACTAATTAAATTTTATTACTATCTTCTATTAATAATTAATTCCGGAATTATACTTATACGTGTACAATTATATAACACATATCGATTAATATTGTTCAAAATATAGGATGAATGATATAATTAGTATAGATGTTATATTATTTTTTTAGAGCCAAAACGAAGCTTTTATTATATGGAATATTAAAAATTTCATACAATTTTGCATGAAAGTTATATGAAACGAAAACAAAAGCCGATCTTGACTGCCCACTATAAAGACACTGCTTTCTAGCTATGATTGTTTTGTTATAAATATTATATTTTTTTTATGACATTCAGCAAAACATAAAGATACACATGATTACATTACACTAACAATCAAACACTCAACCACACATTTCATTATAGTCTTATCAAATAGTAACGTAAACATAAATATTGCACACGACAGTCATAAATACCTTAATGGAAACATTAAACATATTCTATATGGCGTGAGAATATAATGATTACTGATTTCAAAATATAACATGTACATGTACAATGTAGTTACGTAGCTCATAACTATAGCCATTAACATGATATTTCCATCATATCTTATATATCAATATCAATATTTATATGATGATTTATTGTTACTCGCTCATAAAGATATAGTACTACCACGAGTCTTGCACATCTTAAATGAAACAAAGGTAATCTCACGATGTTTGTGTCTACAAAAACTAGTGTATGTTTTATAGAACGCACACTATAGATTTCAAAAGCCCCTTCAATGCAATTAGAGCTTAGTTTCAGTACATACGTAATGCGCGTTTAAATATTTACGGTATGAGAAAGTAAGAATACATGATCCCCAAACTGTGTCAGGAACCTTAATCTTCTTGCGTATGTGTATAATTCTCACCGCCGAGCAATCACATACAGAAGTACTTTCGTTAAGGAGATGTTTTAATAGCTTGAATGAGGAGTGCCGTCATTTTGGAACTTAATAGATGGTGCGTTAGAAACAATCAGGCCGTCCAACATAGAGTTGAGCAACATCTGTTGGAAATCCTATCAGGGCTCACTAATGAATCGCACTATAATGATAGCTTCACCTAGGTATGAAGTGTTGTATTGAAGAAAGTAAGCAAAATCAAAATATGACACAGTGTTGTGAAAAAGTAAAAATCGCGAGCGTTTGGCCTTTTAAAGTAACAGTCGATATAGACAGGTAAAGTTAGCTAAATTAAAAGGATATCGTCATGATGGACCAATTACAAAGTTATCCTCAATACAGAATATAGAAATTTAAAGGACTACCACAGAATGTCTGTCCAGTGCGGCTAAGAGTAGTCGAACGTTAGTGTATTACGTCTAACAGGTATCCCAGGAACGCAACTATACACTACGCACTTTGTACAAACGGGGTCTCTCAGTTTTCATGTTCTCATCCAGGGTTTGCTTATAACAAACAGTCCATCAAGATATTATTATGGATGCAATTATTATTGGCCTATGGAGACTCTCTGGATATGGGGGTAGTCGCACAACGATGCTGAGACGCAAACTAGGTCACGTAATTATTTAAACGAGCAGGGGGTAGAGTGGTACTGAGATTTGTCAACATTCGTAATAAACAACAGTGTGGTGGCACAGTTGTCGGGCAAATACAGGCACTTGAGGGAAAGCCCCAACGCTCGTGAAAATCGGAGTGTTGTGCGTTTGAGAACAAGGAGATGGCGACCTTATAGGACCAAGGCAGTGGATGCAATCGTCGAAGTGTGGGGCAAAGGGAACCGGGGTTCACACACGGAGCTTGTACTAACTGGCCGCAGGACCGAGCAGAGCATTGCGGCGCGGGCGGTAGACGGGCAACAGGGAAGCTTGACGCCGTCCTAAGCCACCCGAGTCTCCCACCGCAGAGTTATTGGGCCAGGGCCGTGATGCGCAACGCGGGGGTGGTAGGCATGGAGACGTTTACAGAGTGGAACACGGTGCGAGCGTGCCGTTACAGTGGCGGACATGTGGAACCTCTTGATCAGAATGGAAACGGTTAGTGTTCAAGATAACGAATACAGATATATGCTGCAAGCATAAAATAGTGTGATTCGCTGAGAGCACATTGGTCCACTGTGGTAAATACTCCGCGTGTGGCAAGTTTGACAGATAACGCGTATAACACTAACAGAAAAACGAGAAAAACATCAGTCAAGCTGGGCGAACGGTACAAAATAGACAAAGGAACTGTGACGTACAGCAAACGCGAATACTAAACGTGGGCATTGCGTAAAAGGTGCCTAACGCCGTGGCAGCAGTGCTAGTCGAGAAACAAGTGAGATTTAAATGAGACAGAGAAAAGCGGACTATAAGGACAGTTTGAGAAATGCACTGTAGTGCAAAGAAAGATTAAAAGCGAAAAGAAATCATTCTATTAACGGCGATCCAGCGAGAGGTAATTGAAGTCTGTGATCACAACGACGACAACCCCGTCACCGAAGTTATGCCTGCGGCTAAATTAAGATCTCAAACAGTTAAATTATCGCTACAGAACTACACACTGAGCTAAAAACGCTCCTGACGAGCTCAGAGAAAGATTTTTTAGTTAAATCAAATCTGGTAGTCAAAAATTATTATACTATCTATCCGAAACGGTCTGACGTGTAAATCGAACAGAGGCATTGACTATCAACAGTCTGGTAACAACTTTATGTGACCCCATGCTCAACGGGACGAAAGAGAAATGACGGCAAAAAGCGCCTTGTGTCCTGGTTGTGAAAGACTGGCATTAAGTAGGTCCGAAATAACGTTTAAATGTTCACTGACATAAAATAACATGTCTGTCAAGTACACCATGAAATTCCCTAATAATTGAATGTAAGGTGCGACTACCAACCCTCCGTAATTTCACTGTACGATAACTAATACATATACACTAACATGTACGTTGGAACAGGTTCAACGTTAGATGATAGGTGCCAGGCTACAGTATGCCAATTCTATATGCTATAAGACAAAGCAAGGATGTCGGCAAAAACGCGTAAAACGTGGACTAATACGTCAAGGTACAGACGTGATGCGACAAATTGACTACACAAAACGGGATGCGTTCCACTGCACACTGATATTACATCAAGCCTGCACGATGAGAAGAAAATAGTCTGTTGCCAGTGCAATTATCAATAGGAGAATATATGTCTGGTGGGAAAAAGAAAATAACGAACTGAAAATTATCGACAGCTGCCCGGGCGAGGTTGTGGTTAATAGCAAGATTATACAAAAGTGGGAAGAAACAATGCGGAGCCGACAAATACGTCGAGAAATAGTAGAGCAATGATGGCAGCGGGTTTCGGTAGAGAATGAAGATTGTCTTAAGGCGGTGCGAGACCTTACGGCCAAACAAAAAGCGAGGGGTGGGATACCGTTTTAAAGTGCACAATGTATCGCCTCTCACCGGAGTGGCAGACTCGAATAGTAGCACAGGTGACGCGCCAGGGCAAATTTTACGGCGAGTTACGGCCAGTCATAAAGTCTTCGACATCTGCATCCAGTGCGGGGAACCAGTGACCGTGGGGAACGACGAGACTATGCAACTATAATGAAAGGGTAGTAGTCATTACCAGTCACCGAGAAAGGATGTGCGGACAGTTATGGACTTCCGATGCTGAAATTTCACACAACGGACGTAGGGGTCTGCTTGAGACGAGACAATAACGCAGAAATCCATTTTATGGTCATTTGTATTGAACATTTTTGTGGATCCACTGCAAGGCCTCTACGTGGTGGTATTAGTCGCCATATAATTTTTAACGGGGCGGGCGGCAATGAACGTTGCACCAAAGTGTGTTCGCATACGAACGGATAAGGGGCATATATATAAAAGACAAATCCTTAGTCTTCACTTCAAATCATGCAACGTGAGTGGAAATCGATTCTTCTAAGTAGTGTCAGTACCAGTTGTACTTAGTGGTCCCCCTCTTAGCTGTCCGGGGAAGTTATGGAGAGGACTGGCGATCAGAATCTTGTCTAGCGAGATAGTGTCATCGTTGTCCTCTGCATAGGGCGTCTTGGGTTTTCACATTACCTGATCGCATGTGCGGTTGGTTGCATAGAATTCTGTGTGGGGAAGAAAACAAGTGAAGCTGGACCAAAAGGTGACCATGTGCCGGGATGGGGTTGATCTATGAATGAGGAAGATGATTGTAGCGTCTCAGTATAACGGTGAACGAGGGGGCAGATGATTCGTAGGCAAGGTAATACTCGCGATTAAACTCCTCAGGACCGGTCATACTTACAAAAAGATTTACCGTGGGCGTGTCGGACTTGTGATAAGATACGATACGTCGGGGGAGTGTAACGTGTGTTTACATACTATTCAGGCAATAGTTACTGCATAATAACCTGGAACTCCAAAACCACCACGGGATGATGAGACTTGTACATATAGGAGTAAATTATTGATTCCATTGATATGAGCGCTGTTGATTTCTCAGGCATTGTGGTACGCAATCCTGAGTATTCATTTTTTAACCTATAAATAAGAAACGCCGCGAAGTGGCATTGTCGGGAGTCACCAATTCCGTCCATTGAAAACCAAGGTCCAATTGTAGAAAAGGTCTGAGGCTTACAAATCCGTACACAAAGCGAATACATCCAACTTGCATCTAGGTAAATCCTTAAGAGGGATAAACGTTAGCGAACAGTAGTACAGTTTTTCCACAATCGGACCCCACAATAGCGAAACCAAGTGGGAAATGTGTAGACAGACAGGCATAAGAACGTGAAGTAGTCTGACATAGAGCATAGTAAGTTAATAATAAAACGAGTTTCCTTTTAGTGTGATAGGCAAATTTCTTTAGCAATTCTTATATCAACGATGAAGTTATTCTCAAATAAAACGATAAGTCTGTGTAGTTCGGATTCCGGTGACTTATTATTCGATAGATTTAACAAAAACTAACCCAAACATTTCAGAATTTAATCATTTTTAAATCATTAAGGAAACATAGAAGTACTTGATATTTTCTCTATTCGTTTCATTGTGTAAATGCCAATTAAAAGAAGCGCTCTCCTCTTCTGTATTACACTAGGAAGCTGAATTGAAATTCTTAAACCTTTTGGTCTGTTTCGCGTATTAAATCCCAAATAATACACTAATATTTATACATAATATATAAATAATAGTCACCATTAATATAATACACGTTCTCATTATAATTTTCCTATCTGATAATTAACATTGGCAATTAATACCAACCCCGAAAGTAAAATGTATAGTTTTATGTTGCCAAATACGTTGGATATCAGCGTGTTAGCGTTTAGTATGTCACGGTAAATAGATAATTGTAGACAAAATATGGAATCTTCTACATGTATTAATATGCATTTTCGAACGTGTAACCAAAGAGAGCTACATAGGACGCGATTCCAAGAAGGTAATTAGATATGGTTAAGTTTGGATTGTTGTTCCTTTTAAGCTAACGAAATTGTATCCAACGCATTATATGAAATGTTGGAAGCTTAAATTTAGTTTAGTATTTCTGGCGGGGTTTTGAAAATTGGAAAATGAAAAATTTTTAGATACTATAAAATATAACTCGGTAGTACTCATGCTCTCATATTATTTGTTATAGTGAGGTGATGAAGTGAAAACGTGTAGCTTGCAAACAGAAATTTTTTGTACCAATGCTTAAGTTCTCATCTCATCCACCCCAAAGTGAACCAAGGACAGTCAATTTTATTCGCTTAGTGTAGTAGTCCGGTTCCTAATTGACTAAAGGAAAAATGGAGAAGATTAAAAAACAAAGGGAGGAATAAATGAGTTAACAGAAAGGCATAATCATTTTAAGGACTCAAGTATAAGGAACACACCACCCGGTGAACTTATTAATTTTTTATTGAGTTCTCATTAATAATTGTATGGAAGCAATTATTATTTTTGAGTTGTAACAATGGGTGTAAAATTAAATAGTATTTTATTGTTGAAATACCCATTGAAAAGATTGTATTAACAAGTTGCTATATAAGCAACTCTAAGTAATAATTTTAAAGAAATATAAAATAGAAAGTCGGACCAAGGAGAAATTTTTATAAAAATCCCAACATATAAGATAAGTTTCACAGTTAGTAATGATTTGTATGGTAGACACTTTACGTGTCAACAATAGCTATTGCTTCTTATTCATAAACTCAATATCATGCAAGTGACACTAAGATGAAACTATTAATCTAATAGAAAATCCCATGTTCTGTCAGAGAAGAGGAAAAGGCCTAGTTTTATGTATGACATACAACGTGTACTCCAACCCACCTCGAAGGTGTTCACGGAAACAATAAGTCACAAAGTTTGTTGTTATTTTATTCTCTGTCCGTAATTCCATTCATCCATTTAGTAGACTACAATTAAGAGTTTTATCCTAATACTGAAAATGGTTATCGAATCACCCGATAATAAATACATAATTGGTTTATAATTTTTATTTTAATATGTAAGTTAATCGTAGTGATACTATTTCAACTTTGTAAAGCTAGCCAATTTTGTGGTATTTTATGTTGGCATCATGAATGGTTAGTTTTTAGTCCCAATGTACATTCACGCCGTACTTGTAGTATCATGATGTGTCTTTACAGGTTGCTCAGAATTTTATGATTGAGTTGAAAAAAAAATTCAAGTGTGATCTTTGATTACTGTAGAATGCAGTTGACGATCCACCTATGAACAAATAAACATACACAAGTTCTTGTTAGAAGTTTGTTTAACGTGTCTAGAAAGAGGAATTGATACAGACAAGTAGGGTTGCAGCGTCCATTTGTCGACCCAACCAAGGGTCACAGGTGGATTATAAATTATTCCTAAACATAGTTTTAAATCAATACGATTTTTAACTTCGATTTTCCACTTCTTATCTCCAAGAATCATCTTCAGCAACATTATAAATAACGAACTAAACCAAGATGATTACAGTTAAAAAGCGTACGTTATAAATACAAAGTATATGAAGTCAATTATAAACATATACACAATTGGTAAAGAATATGCACGAAAATCATATACTATAAATCTAAGGTTTAAAAGTAAATTGGAATCTGGGTTAAATTCCTCTACTAATTTATCTTCTACAGAGCGGAATGAATTTTAACAGTGAATCAATTTCCGAATATGTGATAACGTTGTCTCCGTTGATATATGTTGCTTTTTTCAAGTATATCGAGAAGGAAGCATATATCTCCTTTCTTTAAATAAAACGATTTCAATTTCATCACTCCTTTGTGTCTCCGAACTGTGACCATTCTCTGTTTATTTGAATCCAGTGTGTGCGTTTGTAGTTTGCGTTCAAGCTGTGTATTGTCAATGGCGATAATTTTAAGCGGACTGCT
>CAJDSM010049236.1:0-11628 GCA_903981925.1 Ostrea lurida | reverse complement strand
CAACCTGGAAGTATTCATTACCTCTCATTCAAATCATTTCTCAAACAAAAACAGCAAACATATTTTGCTGACAGCCCGCCAAGGTAACTGGTAAAGGGCGACTAAATGGATGAGACCGCAAAACCTTCCCTTGCAATCAGGCATTACTAAAGCCACTGTACCTGGGATCATAAAACTCACTTCATTTTCGTCAATTCTTTTTTCAATCCCTCGATATGAAGAACTCTTCAGAATAATTTTAGCATTTTATATTGTACCAATATTACCTTCAAGCAATAGCTATGTGATTAAATCATCTAAATATCAAAGCTAAGGACCCGGGTTCGAGCCCCATTGGAAATTACGATTTTTCTCCCGTAAAGCTTTTAACATTTTTAAAATATTCTCGTTTTACAGTATGAGATTGATTACTGTTCGTTTTCTTCATATCTTTATTCTTTCACTCACTTAGATCAATCGCTAACAATATTTAATATTTTTATATATCATTGTAAAGCCATTTTTCTCGTATTGGTGTTTAAAATACGGATTACTCTGTTATTTACTTGTTACTTATACTTAGTTGACAGGTAAACACAGGATGCTTACTCCTCCTTGGCAACTGATGCCACCTCTAACCAGTGTTTGTGGGACTTCTCATATACTCTCAATTTTGTCTATTCTTTACCATATTCAAGAGAGTGAGCACTTTTTGTTATCTTTGCAATTTTTAAGCCCCCACAAGCTCAGTTGATTATGGATGAATTACTGTTACCACCACATAGAAAAGTCGGATATAGAATTCGAAATACATGATGTAGTATATATGTACAAAATTACAAGAACATCAGCCATGATAACGAACGGAAATTAATCTCGTAAGTACACAAACAAGGACCCCTGAACACAGTCCACGTAAGCATTCCCTGTTGACCGGTCACACCCGCCGTGAGCCCATTCTCTTGATTAGGCAAACGGAAAAATCCGTTGTCAACGTCAGTGTAAGAAAAAACGGCTTAACAATTGCTAGGAAAAAGTCAGACAGCATTTGACCCAATGGCACGTGGGATTGGAGTTAGAATAGGTCCCCAGTATACCCCTTGTTACCAGAGTTCGATGTTTGCCGTATCGGAATATTGGCGCAAACATATTTTAGCGCAATCACCAATGAAAGCCTTTTGGCACAAACTTATTTTAGCGCAACGGCACCACTTGGTCTATAATTTGATATCAATCAAAACGTTTTAGCGCACAATTTAATTTAGCGCAATCGTATATCTGCGCTAAAGGCGATAAAATAGTGCGTCACTGAAAGATGCGATTTCATCCTGTGAAACTTCCTTTGGTAGCAAGGAAAACAAACATAATAATAATAGACATTATTTATTTCAGTATACAGTCATTCATGTAACAGTTTAAGAAAGTATTTCAGTGATGACGTATACCGTAGGTATAGGCATCCTTCCGTCTCGGGTGACGATGGTTTGCGCCTTGAGCTCTCCAGGGCGCGTATAACGTACAGCTATGAAAAGGGAGTGTAAAGTAATAGCAGCATTCAGGAGCTGGAATTGTGAAAAACACTTAATCTGTAAAATATCAAGACAATATTTTCTAGAGTGCTAAGGAACAATTACAGCAATAGATACACATTTATATTATATTCTAAATCTGAAAATACGAAACTAACGGTAGACTGCAATGTCGACGGGATGCAAATGCTCCAGAAATCTTCATCGATAATGAGAAAACCAAAGGCGTATTCACTTCGAGTACAGTTGAATAAAATCAAATAACATATAAATGGAATACTTAAAATGCATCTACAAAGATTTGGCAAATTTAAACAGCAAATTGCATGTGCTAAAAATATATGTTTACAAATACACACGGTGACATTTCAAGTGAATCAAGTCCACCCATTGTACATGTCTAATAATTATTTTAAAATCCACCCAGTTTATAATGCCACAATTGTAAGATCTACAGATAATGAATAATTAAATGCGTGTTCAATAACAAAAAATATATCCGCCATCTTGTGCTTATTACATTATATTGAATGATGATAGCGAGGCTTTGGTTCTCCTTAACCTTGTCGATGGTGATACACTGAAAAAGAACTTCAGAGCCATTATGCAAAATGATATGAATTCTGGGTTCCATTTTTCATCTAGACGAAAAGTCCATTGACGACAATTTCTTCCAACACCAGATTATTCTTTCCTCCACTAGCGTTTGTATTGTCTAGTATGTAGTTTAGCTTGACAATTTTAGCTGTGACGTATGTTCCGTAGAGTAGTGTCCCGCATCCTATGGTGTGAACTTTCCCCGTTTGACTCGGTCCTACGAACAGACCACACAATTCCATCTCCGACCAAGTAAACGAATTTCCGACTCTGATTTCAACATTGTGCAGCCAATGACCTAGAATATTTGTTAACAAAATGGTAATATTACTTCATGGTCTAAAAACACCTACGAATATATATACAGTCAACTCTCGATAAACCGCCACCTTTTGTTCTTTTGAATCTATGGCGTTATAACGAATTTGGCGATGAATTGAATTTCCGCAATTTTGTAGAAAGAGTTACCCACTTTTTTTTTTACATGTTTGATTATATAATTCAGAAAAAAGAGTGGTTACTTATATCATTCATGTAAATATTTTCTGTAATACTTTGATTTTTTAAAAATTCAACGTAGTAATTTGTTTAAACATAACATTAATTTTATTAACAATAACTTTATTTCAAACAATGCACACAACTACAAACACAAACCAGTCAAATCACGTACAAGACGCACGAATAAAATACAGTGTACACGTTAAAGTTATATTAAAAACTTGTCAAGAGTTGATTACTTAGACCTGCTTGTCGTTGACTTTGAAATAAAGTCTTGATTATAAAAACATTTTTGAATTATGTCTTCATTGTTACAACTCTCACAAAAACTAAAAATAACATGACTACGTTTCATACTAAGTATGTTCTTGTTTATTTAATATGTAGCAATTACCGAGGTCCTTCTGCACAGGTATCGATAATGACCAATTTACCACTTCGATGGCCACGGGTACCCATGGCGGTTTATCGAGATAATTAACACTGTAAAACAGACATTCGTACTAAAAACGCCGTGGTGGATGGCGAAAGCGAGTTTGGCGTTTTAACGAGAATTTTAAGTAACAGGAAAAACGTTCCTAGAAAAATGCGGCGTTATAGCGAAAATGGCGATGAATTGAGTGGCGATAATTCGAGAGTTAACTGTACTAGTAAATCAAAATCTAGTGTATGAGTGAATAATGATATTTTAAAGGATATTATTCATATTTTATATGAAATACATGTACCTGTTAATATTTCAAAAAGCCATGTTGAGCTGCATGTATGGTATCTAGTTCCAAAGCTTATTATACATTGATTTTGACTCCGGTTACCTAATCAAGGTAAATGGCGTACAGCGGATATAACCGGTCGTCTCAGTCCCTGAGACGCTTACCCTTCCTGGTCACGATCCCACCCCGGGTATGTAACGAAAGGTACCATTCAGTGACATTTCATCGACTGAATGGCACGTACATTCAGTGACCTTTCAGTTACCATTCAGTCGAGAGAAAAAAGACGCGGTAAACATCAAAGGTTCAACATCAAAGCCTTCCGACAGGGGGCCGTGCGGACAACAGAGGCCTCTGGTCATTTGTAAAGATAAGGCCGATGGACAAAGAGGTGTAAGTATTATTACTGCATTTCTGATAGGATATGATTTTAAAAGAAATGTATTTTATTTATTCCATCTAAAGGTAGTTCTGCAGAATATGAAAATTACTTTTCTACCATTCCAACCATACCAAACACTCATATATGGCAATACGTTATTCTAATACTTGAAACAAATTCAGCTGATTTATTTGCTGGAGGGAATAAAATTCAACTTATTTACATGTACGACTTGCAATTTTCCAACTTTATTCGTTGATTAATTAGTAAAACTGAAAATACCTTTATCAGTAATATGGCATTTTATTTCTCCGTCATTAGACGTAAAGCAGTGGCGGATTCGAATTTGTCCAAAAAAGGGGAAGTTGAAAGATGGGGCCTCATAGACTGGAAGTTTGGGTTGAATTAAACGCGGGGGCCCAAGGAGCGAAACTCCTAAATTCCCCCCGGATTTTAGGCGTTTTAATGTGGGTATCGCGTCTTTTTACCACAAAGAACCCCGTGAAATACTATAACTAAAAAATGTCACGTATACAAATGTTGTTCACAAGGGAGAGGGGTTATGTATTACTATTTTGTTTTACTTTTTCTCAAAGGCCGATTTAGTGTCGAGCGTCCCCTCTTCATCCCACCCCAGTTTGATTAAAAATGTTTGTACATCAATAAAAAACAACCCAACAAACTCTCGTTTGTAAGAAATCGTCAAATTTTGGGCGTTTGCCCCCTGGCCAGGAAGCATGGAACAAACTCAGACTTAAATCAAAATTTCAATGACTTGTAAAATGTTCATTATTGTTAATATGACAATTAAAAAGCTAACAAAGCACTTGGGAGCGACTCTCCCCATTCGTCCCTGTGAATAAGCTTTCAATAGTTTGTTTGTAAGTTAGACAAGAGAGAAGACAGAGTCACACATAAGAGAATGAGAGAAGAGAGAGAGATGAGCAGAGAGAGAGAGAGAGAGGTAGTAGAGAGGAAAAGAGAGAGTTAGGGTCTCCCCCATTCGTCCTTTGAATAAGCCTTCATTTACAATGTAGTTAGGATAATGTAATTAGTTATGCTGAGAGGAAGAGAGAGAAGAGAGAGAGAAAGAGAGATGAGAGAGAAGAGAGAGAGAGAGAGAGAGAGGAGAAGAGAGAGAGGAGAAGAGAGAGAGAGAGAGAGAGAAACAAATACTGGGTTGAGGGTGAACCCCTCCGAATACCCCTCCCCTGTGAACATACACCATATTATCATTCTAAAGCGAACGACATTAAATCTATGTAGTTTTACGCAACAGGGAGAAGGGGGGGGGGGGCGATGGCCCCTCTAATACTGCTTATGTTAGTCTTAATTTAAAAAAGAGAATGAAAATTTTGATTTATTTTCAGGCATAAAATCAAAACATGATTTTAATCCGATATACATATAGATCTTGACCGATTGCAGAAAAATAACCATTTTTTAGTTTACTGTTACACGAGAAGCATGGTACCCCCCCCCCAAAAAAAAAATCATTAAACAGTGGAAATTGGATTTCCCAATAGCAGAAGGGGGGGGGAATGATTTTACCATATATCCTGCTTGTCTTGTGTTTTATTGACGTTTCTTTCTTTATTCTATCAGGCTTGGATTTCTTTTGATGTTTATTTTGTTATTCCGATAGACGGCTACCATTGTTCGGCTTCCTTTTATGTTTATTCGGTCAGCGGGTACAGCCGGAAATGATCCGCGGGTGTGTATATACACATGTATCGTCGGTTCCTTGAGTTCTCGATGTAAAATTATATGAATCAAACTCGAAGAAATAGAAAAGAAATACTAATATTTACAACTTTCCAGATATCTCACTGGTGCATTTTATCAATTAATATACAGGATTTACGCAAACTTAATGTACATACATGTATATATGCTTAGATGAAAATGTTGATTGGGGTTCCGTAAAATATGCTGTGAATATATTTTCTTATCGTCACTTAGCTATTCAATACTGCCAATTGACGTACATGTACATACATGATAATACAAGATTTTACAGTTGAAACAATTAGCGTGTTTATAGCAGTGGGGGGGGGGGGGGGGGGTTATAAAATCAGGACTGTTGTTATTCTTGTGTATTTTCAAATAATTTTTATGAAATTTAATGTTGTAAAATATACGTTTCCCTTGGACAATTTTCTTGACCTAGCACTTTTAATCATCTTGATATTACGCCATGATGTTAGACATAGATCACGTTACAAGTATGTCGTATGCTTCAATAGCATTAATTATTATTTTTGTTTGTGTATTAAAATATTTGTAAACACGTCATGCATAAATCATTATTTAAATAATCCTCCGAAATTGCCGTATCTCTCTAGGGGTTCGGGCTTTAGAACATGGTCCTGATGGGTATACAAAAGTGAAAATGCATTTTACGGAGTAATTAGTTTTATTCACTATCTTTAGAAGGATCTTGGTCAAATACGCTTATTTTTTTTATGCATTTCAAATTTATTTTCAGATATTTTGTAAAGAATAAATCACCTATTGCTGTTGATATAACCATGTGGTTTTTTTCAACAGAGCTTCAAGATTTATATACTTCAAATGACCCTGCAAATAGTGGATATCTCCAAAGAGAAATTGATGCAGTGATTCCGGTCTATCAGAAGAGAGTGGATACAAAATGTGATCAAAATGGACTTGTAATCATGTAATTATTTATTTTAAGTAAATAATAAAAATATAGTATTGTGAAAGGATTTTTTTGATTTATTATGCAGCGTTATGAAATTCATTTTTACAAGCATGGTATCAGCGAATCGTTGATTGAAATCTCATTGAACAGCGAGGAATGAATGCTGAATAATATGACTGAACATTAAAAGTTACATGGATATAGATAAACAATTACATCTACCGGAAAACAGAGGAGGACAAACAGCTTGGTAGATACTAGTACATGATATGTCAATGAATTACTACTAGTACAATTCATGAATGCAAAAATAGCTCTGAAATATCCGAAATTGGTCACAAAAATCAAACAAATTTTAAAAGTGTAAGACTTGTTGGTATTGAAAATGAGAGAATGTTACTGAATGGCTACTGAAACTTGACTGAAAGGTCACTGAAATGTGACTGAATGGTCACTGAAATGTGACTGAAAGATCGCTGAAATGTGACTGAAAAGTCACTGAAATGTGACTGAATGGTCACTGAAAGGTCACTGAATGGCCCTTGAAAAGGTCATTGAAATGTGACTGAAAGGGACTGAATGGTCATTAAATGGTCACTGTAATTTCTATACATGGTCACTGAAGGGGACTGAATGGTCACTTGAAAGGTAACTGAATGGTCACTGAAACTTGACTGAATGGTCACTGAAAGGTGACTGAATGGCCCACTGAAATGTACATATGCCATTCAGTGAACTGAATGGTAAACGGAATGGTGACTGAAAAGTACCTTTCAGTGTGATTCAGTGACCATTCAGTCACCTTTCAGTGACCTTTCAGTCAGCGAATTTTGTTACTCTATGTTCCGTGGTATTCTCTTAAAAGGTCCTAAATTCAGCGAACCTAGGTAATTCAATATATTGGCGACAGAACTTATCCATTATGTCAAAGATTATGCCAGAAGATGGGCCAAATATGAACAAATAACTTGATACTTTGTCAGAATGGATAAAAGTACATAACACTGCCACAGTTAGCTTCGGACATGAAAAAGTCCGGACTTTCGCCAACCCTTTCGTTGAGGATTCATGTACAAATAAATTCTTCGCAAAAGTGGTTGGAATTTCTTCTATTAAGACATTTACCAAATTCACACCTGTAATTGCTGGAGTTTTTAAGATATTTCACCTAAAATCATAAATCTAAATCCAATGGGATTATGGTAGGATTTTCACTCCTGTCAGCTGTCCCATAAAAAATCCTATATTTCACCTAAAATCATAAATCTAAATTCAATGGGATTATGGTAAGATTTTCACTCCTATCAGCTGTCCCATGAAAATCCTATGGGAGAAATACTAATTTTCTCCTATGGAATCATAGTTCCAATTCTAAACTTGTTAATGTACTCAAATGCTACTACTAGAGGAGGTTTACTAAGAAAGACACATTCAATTCCACTTCTGGATGTGGCAAATGAATCGCACCACGTAAAACCATCTGTGTTACTACTATATGGAATAGTTGGGTGTCAGCAACAACTGCAGCCAGCGACTGACATAAGCGAAGGAAGTGTATTGAGACCTCATGTGCGAGAGAGCACGAAGACTAGAGGTGAGGTATTCTTGCTATTGTTTGTCATCAAAAAATACATTCGTGAGATAGTCTCTCATATGGGAAGAAAAATCCCTTAGAAAGTTTTCTCTCATGGGATTGTTTATCAGACAGCTGATAAAAATGAAAACTCCACCATAATCCCATGGGATTTTATGATTTCATGTGAAATATCTTACAAACTGCAGCAACTACAGGTGTAAATTTTGGTGAATGTCTTAAGAGCAGAGATCTGTCGACAGGGGATGCTAACTCCTCCTAGGGGTCTGATCTCACCTCTGCTATATGCAGGGGTCCATATTTACCCATCTCTCAATTTGTTTTCCAGATAGGGCTTCCCAGATTGATCACTGTTCCATATCAATATGTCTTATATCTTCCCCTAAGTCTTAATAGAATCATAACTGGGGCTAATTCAAACGAGAAATCTTAACTTACTCTAGACTGGATTCCTTCCCAGTCAAAATTAACTTACGTTTTAAAAACACTTCATTGAGAATATAAATCAATGATGAATTTGTTCTTACACATCCATTGCACAGATACCACATACATACACATATCCCATTTTTGTAAAACAGTCCGCTATTTTACGTTTTCTGTTCTACAAAAAAGATCGTTTAAATGCCATCGATTTCAACGCATCGACGAAAAAAAAAAATACTCCTCCCAATGTACAGATCTCTCCTTTCTTTTCTGCATGATGACGCGTATGATGACATATATTTAAACGTAAGATCGAATTTACAGCCGAGTTAAGACAGGCGTATGCCCCCCTGATGGAACAAGACCCTGAACCATAACTTGTATAATTATGTAGACCGTTACTGAATCTAAACAGGATCCGTTTATGGTTATTATTATTGTAAGCTCCCTAAGAATGGCCAAGCTAGCTTAGGGACGTCATAAAATAAGAACTGGCAGTTTTGCTATATCTATTACCATTCCAAAATTTCACAGGAAGAAGCCAGGCCTTTCAGTTAATCAATCCAGGTTCGTTCTGAGAGAATATGTTCCCACGAGTGGAAAGAATCGGCGCTCGCATTCAATGTCGGTGCATTAATGTGACGTCAAATGTTTTGACTGTAACAGCTGGAGATTACGACCGCTGTATATTTCGAATTTTGTTTACTCTAATGTTTCCATGGTCTTAGTGATATCAGGACCTCATTTTCCCACTAAATACTCATATAAAAATCACCAGTAATGACATGGTCCAGCTGGATTTAACATGCTTGAAAAAAGACGATGAACAAGAACACGTAGGTGGATTAAGTGTAAGATTTTGGCACTGTAGAGTTTGCTTGTAATTAAAAAAAAAATGGATGCAATAATGGAAGTAAATTTGTAGGAAATGCAGCGTGTAGACTTAAATTGGAAATATGCTGGAATATATAATTGAACCTTTTTTTCAAATGACGAAGAATACTGCTTATGATTACGACATGTATTCATTTGTTATTGAATTTCAGTTTAAGGTACCGACGGCAAGATTCGGAAGGATTACTATCCGTAAGCCGCAATGGTTTAAAAACCCTGTGATGGGCAACATCCATAATCATAGGATTCAATCTATATTCTGGTGTTGAAGAATCCAAGTATGCACTAGCTTTGGTATCTTCTAATAACGTATTCAGCCCTCTCATTAGAACAGAGTAAAGTTTGATGCGAATCATCAATGTGATATGGACTTAAATGTTGGCTAACGTAAGGTAAACGTGAATGAAGAGTGACATAGTGTATGTTTGGTCTTTTGTATGAACGATGCCCATGGCTTCATTTATGTCTTTGTGTATTTGGGAAAATTCCAATCACATTCACGTTATTTCATTGTGGACTAGTCAAATTCCATAAATTTTGTACGTTGTCTTTGCATCCATATGGAAATGCAATGCCCAGCTGAGTCTTGATCCAGTGATATTCTTGTTGTCTACGAAAAGGGGTACTTAAAGTAGGATTGTTTCCTTGATGGTATTTCTTTCCCAAAACATCTAACTCTCATGGACAATACGGAATGATCTGGAGAGTTGACATGTTGATAGAGAAGTTGGTTACCACCATATATTTTTTTCTGAAACATGTGCCCTAATATTCTTATATTCAGTAGTCTTTTAATGTTCCCCAGCATAAATTAATCCACAGAGGTTACACTCAATTGCGTAGACAAGGTTATTCAAACTCTCGAAACTTTGCTACAGAAATTAGTCGTCTGGAGAAATTACTGGTAAATGAAAAAAGAGGAAAAACACTGCTTTTTCATAGAACATGATATCGAACTAATGATTGATTATTCGGTCGGCATTTTCTTAGTGTTATGGAGCATTCTTAATCAACAATCATGCATTATTTATATTGTAGTCTGCTCATTGATTGTAGTAACTTATTTTATCTGATGTCAAAGCACTTCAAAATCATTCATGATTAAAACATTTGTTAGGTGTTTTTGTATGTCCAAAAGGAATGCCTTTCATAGATATCAATTGTTTATCTTTTAATACCTATAAAACGAATATAGATTTTACCACTTTATAAAAAAAGTAATTTTCAAACAGAGATTTTAGAAATTTTATCAGGATATTTGTGCATAAAAACTTCTGCATATGAAAGATAATTTGCCAAAGTGATTCAGTGACAATGGTAATGGAACAAACGCACATAATGTATGTAGTGCGTTTCTTTCCAAGCGTCTATTATTTAGCGATTTGATGCACTCTCTATAGCTCAAAGGTACAGTACTTCAAAGCACAAAATCACAAAATCTTCCTCTGACAGAAAACCAGGATAAAAAAATCATGCAAAAAAAACCAAAAAAAAAACCCTGTTGATTAAACACTCTTCTGCTTTGACCGAAAAAGAGGAATATTTTGTGACAAATTTTGACTATAAAGAAAGTTGTTTCTATGGGTTACCTAAAATTGATAAATCCAACGTAATCAAGGAAGCTATTCAAAAACAGAATTCTCAATATATTTTATGTGAAAATCCGTCAGATCTTACCTTTCGACCCATGTTGCAGGACCAGTAGCACCAACACAACGTCTAAGCAATCTATTGGACCATTATACTTAAACCCCTCTGTCAAACTATGTAAAAAGTTACGTCCGTGATGAACTTGGATCTTCCTTCGAGCATTTACCGAATCAAGTGAACGCAAACGCTGAAGCTGGTCACATAGATGTCGTAAATTTATACACCAATTAACACAACATTAGGACTCAGAGCATTAGAATTTCGATTGAAAATTACAGACATAAAATTGATCAAACGCTTTTCCAAGGATTTTTGATAGAAGTTACAGAGTTAATCTTAAAGAACAACGTATTTGCGTTCAACAGAAAACATTTCATCAAGTGATAGGTACGGCCATGGGAACCAAAATGGCACCGACTTACGCAGCTCTTGTCCTGGGCTATTTAGAAGAAAAATTGTATGAAAAAATCGGTGAACAATTTGATATGGAATTCAGTGTAACATTACAGCATTCCTGGAAAAGATACCTAGATGACTGTTTTCTTATCTGGAACAGAAATGAATCCGATTTAAGTGACTGGAACCAACTTTTGAATGATTTAGATCAAGATATTAAATTTACATGGCAGAAAAGCTTCGTTGAAACACCATTTTTAGATGTCTTAGCCCGTAAGGAAGATGACAAAATTAGTACAGAT
>CAJDSM010049235.1:599-17605 GCA_903981925.1 Ostrea lurida | reverse complement strand
TCTCTTATGATGCCAAACATGCTGTGACACAGGACCTCGGTTTTTGCGGTCTCATCCAAGGAAGCATCCCGTTTAGTCGCCTTTTACAACAAGCATGGGTGCTGATGACTATTCTAACCCGGATCCCAACAGGATTGAAATCATATTGAATGACACATGAGTGAGATGAGATTTATTAGATAGAGAACGTGTGATATACTATCCAAATGTCGAGCTAAAGGCCACGGCAAGATGCTATTTATTTTATATAGAAGCTTGTAAAAAACAACCCGATTCTGTCTCCAAAGAATAATAAAACAGGTCGCTACTAAGGAGGCACGATTCGTACTTATGGGAATCCCAGGCTGTTGGAAAATTAATCACCATAAATTAGAAAACATGCCAAATAGTTTACTAGTACTTCCATGCAGTAAAGTTTTAAACATATCAAACCTTAGAGTAGTAAATAAATGATCATTTCAGAATGGACTGCTCACAAGAGTGATATACCGGTATTCTTTCTCCATTTTCCATTTAAAAGCCTCTGTAAAACGATGTCAAAAGCGTAGTTTTACATTATATTTGAGGAACGAGTGGTATATAAAGAACAAAAATATAGACGAACAGTGAATCAATCTCGTAAGTCTAAATAGAATTTTTCAGAAACCCTAGAAGTGGGCAAACACGTGGACCCCTGGACACACCAGAGGTGGGATCAGGGTGCCTATAGGAGAAGTAAGGCATCCCTGTTGACCGGGTCACAACCCGCCGTGGCCCATTGTCTTGATCAGGTAAACGACGCAATCGTGTCAAAACAGTCTAGAAGAGGTGGAGATTTCAAACCTGGTACGTGTAACGTTTTAGGGAAATCACGAAATTACTGCGTATATCGTCAATCACTTTTTGGTTGATGACAAGGTTACACGTTGTCAAAAACTTGTAGAAGCGTGCTACAGTACAACAACTTGTAGATTATACGATAAATATTAGCTGATTGTTGTAATGAAATTGAACTTTGAAAACAATATATAGGATTCTATTTCATTTAGCAACGCAGTTTGAATAGTTTTAATATCATTAACTGAAGTCAAACTTGACGTTACAATAACTGAATAGGTTGGAAACCCTAGATTTATTTCCACGTCATGCAAATCTCAAACAGACAAACCCAAAAAAACGGTACGTGTACGTGTAAGTACTTTACACGTATCCGTATCTCGTTTGAATCTCAATCTCTCATAATGTATGAAAAACGGCTTAAACAATGTATGAAACCACCAGACACCCATTTGACCCGACTGGCAGGTGCCATGCTGGCAATAGGAAATCGTTATAAAGTACAGATAACTGTGTCAATCGCGTAGTCCCAAACAGAATCAATAAAAAGAGTTGGGCAAAACACAGACCCCTCTGGAGCGCGCCAGAGTTGGGATCAGTGCCCTAATAGTTTTACAAGCATACCCCTCTTGACCGGTCACAACCGCCATATACAAGCGTTTGAAAACCCTAGGCTTTGGTGTTAATTTGAAAAATGTGTGATTTTCAAGATTTACTACTGACTCTTTTGGAATTGTTTTAGAATCCACATTTCATTATCAGCACAGATTGCATATGGGAGAGCTAGGACTTGTACACCACACAACAGATACAAAATGGACGGGCTATCGGACTTGCACACCATGCAATTAAAATAACTTGCATGTTCATGCAAAACACGTGACCCAATTTTATCTAATGACAAACCACGCTAGAAAACTTGATGTAGGGTTGTTATAATTTAATCTAATTGTGTGACCTGATTTCTGAGAACCTTGACGGACAACTAGACACTATTTAGTCTAATGAATTAAAGCTTTGGATCTATGTAATCTACGTCTAATCTGATCAACGCCGCATCTCGTGAGACAATATTGAGGGCAAAGGCCCTAAAACGTCGCAATTTAATGTGGTTGTAAGCGGCAATCATCGTCGCAGAGTCGTGTAATCTAGGCCCTTAGGAAAAGTGGTGGAAATGGGTACGGAGTTTCAAGGCTGAGTAGATGGAGATTAACAACAATTATTCACCACGCACCGAAGTGCGTCGCGATCGTATGAACCGACATTAAAAGTCGTAGGCAAACAGAAGCACGTGGAGTTTTCAATAAGATTTAATGCCTATTCTACAAATGTGCTGATCCCTTTTGTCCTTTAAGGCTGAATGTTACACTCGAGGAAGTTGATGTGGATGAAAAGTTAGCGGATAATATGCTAAACAATATTTTGAAGCTAATAAATTTACCCTTTTTCGTCAAAAAATCGCAATTCAATACAAAAGGCGCTAGACTTATATTGAAGGGGGGGGGGAGGGGCAAACTTTACAAATCACAGAGAGTGGAGGGGGCACGTTGCCCTTCAAAAATTTTTTGTGAACAGGCAAAATGAAAGAAAAAGGTATTCGAATCAACTGACAGTGTGTGGTGTGTGTGTGTGGGGGGGGGGGGGGGGGGCAACCTTCTATATATCACTGAAAAAAGGGGGGGGGGGCAACTTTTCAAAAAATTATGTGAAAAGCAAAAAAATAAAAAATAATTAAAAAGGTGTTTTTAAAACGCTGAAAAAGGGGGGGGGGGGGGGGGGAGAGAGGGGGGGGGGGGAGGGGGGGGGGGGGAGGGGGCTCTATCGACACTGAAAGGCGGAAGGGGGGATTCCTAAATTACACCATTATAAAAGCTTTGATGCAAGGAAAAAAAAAAGGGGTTACTTGACAAGTTATATACTTTTAAAAATGATGAATGCAGAATGAATAAAAAAAGTTACTTTGACCAAAAAGGGGGGGGGGCAATTTAAACAACTTACTTTTGGCCCTTCGCCCTCCTCCCCATCCGCCCCTTCCCCTATAGGCCCTATCCCATCCCCCAGTCCTATCGGCCGCATGGTTATATAAAGTATTAATTGTTGATATAAAAAAAAATAAAACCCCTGCTGGGATCAGACCCGCAATATACAGATCAAGAAGTTAACTGGTTACTTCAGTTCTAGGCTTTTTTTTTTCTTACATAAAAGTGTTTAAATAATGAATACATGCCACAACTTTGTTATTAAATTTTACTTGTGATATTTTTTGAACTAAACTAAAAGATTGATATATTCCATGAAAGTTTTGTATACAATGACATGGTTTGTGGCCATAAAAAACTTCTCTAAACGTAGTTAAACGTCAGTAAATATTTTTCATGAAAAAGTAAATTCCGGATATTGCTGTCGGTTTCGAGACTCGATATTTAAAGTCATATTGGGGCGCAGTCATATAGGCCTAATACTAAACCACAAGGGTTGATGTTGCAATGAGTTTATATCGATGCTCGTTTAAAGGTCATTCTGCATTTCCTTCAAATTCTGAACGGTCCGCTATAATGACATTGTTTGCGATTACAAAATTATCACATACTTAAAGTCATATGTTGACCTGATTTGTTTCATAACCCTTCTGTTAGACTGTCATATTTCATACTAATTTGTGGTGGCTTCGGTTCGGTTCGGGGCTATCAAAGGACAAACTGGATAACTAATGCAAGAGTGGTCACGGTAGAAGGATCAATCAGGGGGAGGGAGGCCGTGGTTTAGACCCCTGAGGTGTTGTGAAGGGAATTTAAACGACTAGCATGGACACCGTCTCTGGAACGGGTCTATAGTGTGGGAGATGTGTCGTCTGTTTGTCAATTGCGTGATGTAATTAGGGATATCAGGACACAAGGTTAGTTTATAGGATGGGAAGGCCGGACGCACTGAACGGTCTAACGCGAGATTTGGAGGAGCGGACCGAAGTGTCACGGATCCGAGATTATTATCGGAAAAGTGGATCCTGACAAGTAAAAATCTGGTGGGCTTGAATGAGATGTAAAGGGGCGGGTTAGAACACTGCAGCGTGAGGAGAGGACCGAACTGAGAAGTGTCGATGCAGTACAAGAAAAGGTTTTACCGAACATACGTGGTCATCGACTATACTGTGGATGACAAGAATGCTGCAATGGAAACAGCGTCTGAGAGCACCGCAGATAGGAGACAGAAGTAACATACAACTTGAGGAGGAGGGGCCGAGTGAGTCGAACATCGACACAGAACGGTTAACACCTTGTGCACCCTGTGCATGACATTAGATTCACTTAATGAGGTGGTTCTAGATAGCGGTACGCGGTGATCAGGAGCGTTGATGTGGTGTGATGTGCAGGCGTTGGACTAAGTTGAGAGTGATTGTACGGCCTCAGTCGTAGCTCTGGTTTCGTCAGCGTGGAAGCGATGCGCGTGGTAAGTATCATATCACCGTGAGCGTACATTGACAGAGGGCTGGAGATTTAAGGTTAGCATATTAGTGCCGGAGACAGTTGGCGGGGGTGGGGGATAACAGATGTGCATTTGTCAATGGGCCCTGGGGTGGTATAGGGCTGGGTTCTCCAGAATAATGCCCACAGTCCTAAGCGTTTTGCGGAGATAAGGAAGGTAACGGGATAGCTTGTGGATTCGTATTGTTAATTACCGTGAGTGCTCGACATCACTGGTCCGGGAGGATCAGATGAATCACAGCAGTCGCAGAAGTAGACTCGAATACCGAAGTGCTGGCAGGAGGCTCATTGATCCCTCCCTGCTCAAAGGTTCTAAGTGCCGAGCATAGGCCTACATTTTGCAGTCCTTCACCGTCAGTGGTGACATCTCCATATGAGTGAAAACTTCTCGAGCGGGGCGTTAAATAACATACATCCAATCATACAATCAATATGTCCAAGGAGAAGGTAATTTGAAATTAGAAACATCATGACTTTCATATAAATCTGCTTCACACTTAAAGAATAACTTATAGAAAGAGAAAAGAGGGAAAGGGGAATTACCTGCTATAGAATTGAATGCAAGTAACCTACTTTTGATACCCCCCCCCTCCCTCTCACACAACCAAATATTTTGTTGAACATATATTTGTTAATGGCAAACTAAAAACCCAACTTTATAACAAACGAAATTTCTTTATCATATAAAATGGCGAAGTAACAAAGTATCATCAAATTCCCATATTTATACGTATGTAATGGGATTGGAGTTATCACCTGAATTTTGTGAATTTGTCTCTCAATAAATTCGATACACAAGAGAGAACATTTTTTTAATTGAAGGCAGGCTACTGAAAAATGTTAAAGGGGTCTCAACAGACTCGAGTTTATGTAAGCAATTCATAAATGTTACAATCGTTATAGCAATCTAAGTTTCCAATGCAAACCGGTCATGGCGCCTCAATGCTGTCTGGACGTTTTTTCATGAAAAGGTGAAGATTAACGAACATTGATCAATCTTCATAAACTCCTAAACGAATACAAAATGCACAAACTTCGCGGACCCTGGCATACCCGGAAGTGCATTTTTTGTGTGTGAAATTTATCACTTTTCGTCATCTTCCGTTTTTAATATCAACTGAATGGCGAACAGTAATAGTTGTAAGACTAGCTCTGTTCGGCCTCGTATAGGAACTATCAGTTGCTTTTGAAGTCAGCGCATGGATGACAGTTACAAGAGAAGCATTTGTAGAGCATTGAGACTTTTATCTCGGACCTCAGCGTAAACTGATTTGAAAATAATACTGTGTATGTTGTACTGGCACAAAATGTGAATGTTATCTTCTAATGCTTTGAATAGGATTCCCTAAACTACATGTAATATTCTGATATGTTGTTCTATATTACTTAGGATTATCATGGTCACATAAGTTCAAGTAAAGTAAAGGTTCCATCAACGTGTAGACTACAAGACAATTCACTGAATCGATTCCCCGTAGTTTTATTAAGAATTATAAGTGTAGATCAGCGTATTCATTACCTGAAATAGATAAAAGAAACAANCTAAAGGTTCCTTCAACGTGTAGACTACAAGACAATAACACTGAATCGATTCCGCGTAGTTTTATCAAGAATTGTAAGTGTAGATCAGCGCATTCATTACCTGAAATAGATAAAAGAAACAAATGTATATATAATTACCGGGATACATGTCACTGTTAATTGGAAAAGTAGTACGCCCTGATCACTTGTACGATAATTATGTCAATTAGAACGCAATATCTTTACATTTCCAATGTTATGACTTCGATATGCTTATCATTAATATCGTGCTATGAGGCTGTGTGCAATGCTCAAACGAATATCGTAGATACACCAACAGCGCGTCTGTTTCAAGGACGGGGAATTCTAACAAAAGGGAAAGCAGAATGTAAAAATAGATTGGGGGGGGGGGTACATGAAGTTATGAACTACAACGATTCACGCAGTCGCTTACTTGCTTCATGAATCATGCTGGCTTAAAGTGATTAACGTTTTAAATGATTTATTTCAGGTTTCTCTATCATTTTATAGCCAATACCTCACATGATTGTGATGCAGTGTGAACTCCACGCGTATGAATATTCATACGCGTGGAACTAGTGAGTTTATTTTAAAGTACTAAAATTTCCAACAGAAATGAAAATAGACTGTAAATAAAGTTAATGAATTTAATGTTTAAAATAAAAAAAAAAATTTAAGAGGGTATAAATTGTCACGCTTAACTCAGGAATGTTTTGCATAAAAATACAATGCGCCTCATGAAGTAGTCCGGCGTTAAGGAAAACTGTTCACACTCTTATGTACTCCTATTTCAAAAAAAAAAAAAAGTAAATCATTTCATAAATGGCAATTTCTATTGAAATCTTTTCATTTCGATAATGCTTGTGTAGCTTTTTCAAACATATGCAACTAACAATACAAAATAGGAGATCGTAAAATTTTCTTAAGTTCATTAGAGTCCCACAAGCGTTTGTTTCATATCTAAATCCGTCGACTTAAAATAGCAGTATGTTGAATAAGTAAACACGATAAGATACACAATGATTTGATTCCATATTACCCCTCCCGCCTCACACAACATCAGCTTTGACTTAAGGACCATATGAACTACGATTACAAAGAACAGTGGGTATAACATCCAGCTACTCAATATTCCAGACAGTATTTAGTTCACATTTGTTCCATAACATTAATGTGGATTACTAACTCCGTACTCAAAAGATATAAACACCAAGGGTGCAATGTATATTACCCAAGGTTACTTAGTATAGGCAAAGTGATTAACATGATACCAGGCAAAATGGGAGGATACGATGTTTCATAACTTATCAGTCAGAGCCGATAGAGCCCTCGCGTGTGAAGGATTTGTCCCATAATGATTGCCCTGCAGATCAAGGCATTTCCGTGAAGAGAACGAAATCGAAGGGTCACGATCAACTAGAATATTTTCTAATTGAGAGCGAACATTAACACACTTTTAGCATTTTTAGAGTCGTATACTACTGAGGCCTGAAAAAATGATAAATAATGAATGAACGTGTTTTTTCGAGGTTCCGGGGGTCGAAATCTATATAAGAAGTGTGGGTAAGATGGAAAGCGATTTTTTCCAAATATTTTTTTCAATCAAGTATGTGTCTTGGAGATAAAAGTTTCAAAAGGTGTGAGCAATTTTATTCGCTGTGTTTGATGAGGGAAAAAAGAGGTGTTAGGCAAAGAACCGGTAATGGTTTTGGAGCTGCGCAAGTGGCATTGACTGAATTCTGATATACAGGGGACATAAGAATCGGAAAGGTAGAAAAAAAGCAGAGTAGGCGTTCGGTGGATGTATTTTAAATGTCGGTCGGTCACTTGAAACAAACAATTTCTTTTGGCCTAAACTGCTTGGTGATTTAGAACTGCGTGTCTGAGATGTAAGTGAAATGGAGGACCGTAGAGTGAGCAACACCCCTCCTGTAAGGGTGGTGTGCTGTTGCCCGTGCCGGGATTAATGAAGGATGAAACGGAGAGGTGTGAGAACCTCCTTGTAGAGTTTTTGTGGTCCCCCCGGGGAGGGTGTGGTAATGGAAATAGGAGCCGTGACATTAACAAGCCTGGGCTGTAAGTGGTTTTTTACTGGTTGGCCGGGAATTAATTGAGATAATCGTGAGTACTACAATGCTCTTTCGGCTTTGACGGTGTGGTCCCTGAGAATGGATGAAATAACCATATACTACAAAATTTCTGTGAGTTTTGAACCTGCCCCCCCCCCCCCCCCCCCAAGATGAATGAAAATATATGATACTTCACATCCTTTTTAACATTTTTTTTTACATGTAGGTGACAAACAGTTTCTACAAAAGTATCTTTGTAGTTTTTTTAAAGAATTTTGCCACAAGAGTATCGTTTATCACATCTTGGCGACACGTCTTGTACTGTTAACTTCAAAATATCGAACTATTTGCAACCTGAATTTTTCTCAAAGCATCCCGATTTCTTCTTTATTTTCTCACACAGAAAAATCTGTTGTGTCACGATGTCTAATAGTATACAATCATATAGGAATTTGAAAAGACTGTACATCGATGTACCGCCTCATCTCCTACTCTATATGAAATGGCTCAGCATATGGCAAAGACAGCGACAAATGGATGGAAGCTTGTTTGCGTTATGGTCCCAGCTGGGAGCGATCGTATAAAATGGCAATTAACAATGTATCAACAACGCTAATCATAGTCCCAAAAACAATACAAAATCGAGTGTAGGGCAACAAGGACCGTTCGACATAAACGAGCAGGATCAGGTGCCATGAGGATAAGCATCCATCTCTGCGGCTGTCCAATCCGCCGTGAGCCTCGCAGTCGAAAAACAGTAATACGGGTTCAGCCTTGCGTCAATATCTAGTACCTTGAAAATGACAGTTCTAACAAACTGGTATGTAAAAAATCGTCAACAATGACTTAGTGTATAATTTTGAATCAATGCAAACATTGTCATTATATAGACGTAGAATTGTCGAAATGATGACTTTAAACAGAATTCCTTTATAACCCTGCAACATCAACTTTTTGGTTGTAGTCTGCCCGCTTATAAAATCATCATATGGCATGCATGCCGTTGCGTATCGTCTCACTGAGAGACATACACACATAAATTCTGAAAAATAGAGTATTTTTTCGTCATGCAAAGCTCTTTCCTCATTTTATCCGATCTTTTTGCTTCAGATGTTTAGCAATTTCTTTATGGACCTTTCCTATGGAAATTCTTTTTTAATTGTCCTTGCATTCGGCACACTACATGTATTAGATTTACAACTATCGCTGATGAGAGGGTTGTTTTTTCAAAAAACAATGGTACTCACAGATTTCTCAACTCCACATTACAATGTACATGTAGATTATTCTACAGTATTTCATTTGTGTTAAGTGTCGTTGTCTAACTGCAACATAGTACGTGAGTTTGAGCTAGATCAGCCGGGACAGTCCTGCAAATAAAGAAATACAGTATGCAGACCTGAATTAATCAAATAAAGTTTAACCTTTATACCTTTTAAATCCTAACATACTTCAGAGGAAAACTTGCTTCTGGATAAATAAGTTTCCAAGTTTACAAAAGTGGTACAGTCAATAAGTGAAAAGTTTGAAAAGGATTGTACCAGTGCGATACTAAAATAAGGTTCACTGTACATTATTGAGGAATATCAATCTATACGATAGACATTCTCAGCATGCTGTTCATTCCCAGAAAGGAGGAAGACCATAACTGTAAATTTCTAACAACAAATATTTAGATTCTACAAATTATGAAGAAACAAAATAAAAAAATATTTATTCAAAGAAAAGATTGATTGATTATATGTTGTCTTTTACGCGCCTCTTGATGAATATCTTCACCATAATGAGACGTCACCATGCCGTAAGGGCTGCAAAATATGAGCCTGTGCGCGTCCTAGCCTTTAAGCAGAGAGGAATCTTTCATCGTGCCCACACCTGCTATGACACGACCTCAGTTTTTTGCGTCTCATCCGATAACCCTCATCTAGTCGCCTCTTACAACAAACAAGGGTGCTGAGACCATTCAACCCGGGGTCCCAACGTGGCCTATATATAAGGCAAATCATAACAAACAGTGATCAACTCGTAAGTCCTAAAATAGGATAACAAAAACAACGAGAGTTGCAATCACGGACCCTGGACACACACCATGGTGGGATCAGGTGCCTAGGATACCATCCCCTGTTGACTGGTTCCACCCCCGTGAATAGCCCACATCTTGATATGTAAGACTGGAACCAGTCCTTAGTATAAATCTCTACTTCAGACTTGAATGAAGGTTTTTCCTGCTGCTGAATTATGGTGTGTTTGGAGACTGTGATTCTGAACAGCGGCCAGCAACCTGCTGATTATCTGCTTCTTCTTTCTGAACAGCTCTGGAAAAGTGCTGGACTGGTCAATTATAGCTGTGCGCTTTAGGAAATAGCGTCATCCCTGTTTACCTAATGGACCCTGAATTGAAAAAAAAACATATTTGAAATTATAAAGAGGTAAAGAATAATAGACACTAATCAATTTCGTAGATCCCAAGATTAATCATTAATATTAATAACCAACTAAAGTGCAAAGACAAGCCCCCCCCCCCCCCCCCCCCCCCACCGATCCAATATACCACTAATGACGAAAAACAAGGCCCCCTATCCCTCAATTATACCCACTAATGGACAAGACAAGGGCCCCGGTGATCCTCAATCTAGACCACTATAGGACAAGACAAGGGCCCCCTGATTCCCAATATACCCACTTAATGACAAACAAGGCCCGTATCCACATTTATACCACTAATGGACAAAGACAAGCCCCTGCATCCCAATTATACCCACTAAAAGGCAAAGACAAGGGCCGCCTATCCCAATTATACCCACTAATTGCACAAACAAGGCCCCTTGATCCCAATACATTTGTATCACCACTAATGGACAAAGACAAGGCCCGCCTGATCCACAATCTATACCCATAATTGACCAAAAACACAGTGCCACCTGATCCCAATTAACCCACTAATTACAAAAACACAGGGCCCCCCTGATCCCAATTAACCCACTACATGGACAAAGACAAGGGCCCCTGATCCAATCTTTACATGTATGGACAAGTCAAGATGACCCTGATCCCTAATTATACCCACTAATGGACAAAAACAAAGTTCCCCTGGATCCCAATCTATACCTCACTATGGACAAAGAGCAAAAGTCCCCCTTGATCCCAATTCTACCCACTAATGGACAAAGACAAATCCCCCTGAATCCCATTATACCCAACTAATGGACAAGACTAAAAGTCCCCCTGACCCATTATACCCACTTAATGGACAAAACCAAAGTCCCCCTGATCCCAATTTATACACTCACTAAATGCAAAAGCAAAAGTCCCCCTGATCCAATTCATACCCACTAAGGACAAATGAACAAAGTCCACCTGATCCCAAATATACCCACTAATGGACAAAGCACAAGGCCTTCCATTCTCTGGCATGTCTCATTGATTGCCCCTATATCTAATAAACTAAAATACAAAGCAAGCTTCTTTCCCAACTCTGGTTGGCAGTGTTTGCCAGGTCATTTCTTAATATTCTTTGTCAAAGTTAATAGATTCCCATACTTTCGCTGTCTCACCTGTCATTCAATTCGCTTTTGCTGTTACAGTATCAGTTTAAGGGAGCAAACAGATGAATAAAGAACAAACGATTGAAGGATGAAACCAAATACTATAACGTACTACAGTGGTTTATATATTTATACGATAATTGAAACATTAAATCGATGACTTTGGTATTGTGCAGTACAGGATGGCTGCAACGTAATGACAATCGTCAGAGAGCTTTAGGTCGGTAACGATGATTCGTGGAACATATGCGCGTTATAGACTAAAAATCTATTGTGATCATATTGGGAAACAGATTGCACTTTATAAAATGCCAAAGAAGATACAACACACAAAGCGTTGTACGCATACAATCAAGTCATTCAAAACAGCGTGGTACATCTGAGATAAATAATCACTCCTCTAGTTAAGCGACGTAATTTCTTGTAAATACTTTCTAGTTTACTATTGTACAATATAGGGCAGCTAGGTTGTCAAAATGTCATTAAAGTTAATACACTGTTTATTGACATAGAGTCACGAATCTGAAACACAATAAAAGAGGCGGATACGAAAGTAGTAGTTTCGCGGACTAGTGATCAGATGGGAAAATTGTACCCTTCTATTCTACACTCCGAGTCTCACTACCAATCATAACCTGTATTAATTCACGACTCATAACTGGAACTTACCGCGTAAACAGAACCTGTGTGATTTTACTTATCACACGCGGTAACATATAACCGTGATTTTAGTAATCACACCAGCTTAAAACAAACAGTGATTTTATTATCACAGCTAACTACACTCGGTGATTATAGTTATAAGCGTCATCTCTGTATATTCCAACTCAAACATACCTGTATTATTATTATCCCACGGTGCAACATAACTTATTTTAGTTAATCACGCACGTGTAACATTAACCTTGATTTTAGTTACACAACTCGGTAACATAATACCTGTATTTTATTATCACCGTGTAACATAACCAGTGTGTTAGTATCAACACGCCGTAACAACTAAATTTTTAATACAGAGGTATAGTGTGACAACAGTGATCTGGGTTACCATCAACGTTTTTGTATTCATTTCGCAAATTCTATCGGTCGACTTAATAATGACCTTGTTGCGATTCACAAGTATCACTAATCAGTAGTGACTTTGGTTTCAAATACCAATTTTATGACTGTCATTTCATACTCTAGATTTGACCGACGTACCCCGTTTACTTTGTTTCGACTACGGGCTCCACGCGGTGTGACCGGTCAGCAAGAGGATTGCTTACTCCTCCATGCACCTGATCCTGCCTTCGCTATCGTCGAAAGGTCCGTGTTGCCTACACTCGAATTTGTATGTTTTTGACTGATGATTTACGTTTCATACTGTACTACTTTTTCGCTTTATTTCGCTGTCATTTCACCCTCGTGTCATCGTAATCGCCATGAGAAATAAAGAATCTACTCGTACATGTAATACTCACAGTGCTATACTCAGCCATCAACTTGGTTTGGAGTTGTCGTTGCTCGTGTGGTCCGTTGTTTGTCGGTTGTGTTGAGCGGTAGTTGTTGTTTTGCTGTATTCCATATCTACCCCGTGTATTACAAAATTAGGCTATCAATTGAGTAGATACGTTCATCTGTGATATTTCTAACATTTGGTTTTTGTCAGTATGTTTTAAAATTCCAATTCTATATTCCGGGAACGTTCAACACTTTTGTTAAGTGGCCGAAAAATTGACATGACATACCCTAGCCGTATAGTGATTGTTAAGTATAAAAACATAGATCTTGAGTGCCGTAAACAGTGATTGCTAAATATTCGGTTGATTATTGCTGACGTCTTAATTATTTTCATTGTTTTACGTTCCACTCAAAATGTTTTCCCTCATTATGGAGACTCGCCACTGCCGCTGACCGGGACTATAAAAATTAGACCTATCTCGGCACTCAGGCCTTTGATCAGCGGAGGGGATATTATATCCGTTCGCCAGTTTACACTCTAACACAGGTTAAATTCGCAATTATACTGCTGTTACCGGGGTCGTCAGGTTTTTGCGGTCTCATCTCGAAAAAGGGATGCCGGCTTCCCGTCGCGTCTTACTACATGTAATGTGATGCTGGGGACCTATTCTAACCCATATCCCCATCCTTAGTGATAGTCAAGTATCGAAAAAATAACCTTAGGGTCGTATTACATGTAGTGGTAGTCAAGTGCCGAAAATATCACCGTAGGTCGGTAGAAGTGAGTGTTTTAAAACATGTTAAAGTCTACCATCTTCTTTAACACCATATCAAACATACTTTACATACTCATAACTGACCTAATATGTCACGTGTTCGGCTATGAAATAGTCATTACCTACTTTAAACATTTCAAATTTGACGCTAAACAGGGAATCAAAATTTGAGCAAAAAATGATCAAATCACGATATCGTTAGGGATTTTATCCTTCACGTTTCAAGACAGCATTTTTAAAGATTCAATGGTCGCTATTATTAACGATCTGGTTTGCCAGTATGACCTGTCATTGTGTCAAATGCTGTCTGACATGTTTGATAGCAATTGTTAAGCCGGTTTTTCATACTCTGCTTTTGACTACGGATTACTCCGTTTACCTGATGAAGACAATGGACTCACGACGGGTGTGACCGGTCGACAGGGGATGCTTATTCCTCTTAGGAATCTGACCCCCACCTCTGGTGAAACCAGGGGTCCGTGTTTGCTCAACACTTATTTTGTATTCTGTTTCAGTCTTACAAGATTGGTCACTGTTTGTTATCTTCGCCATTTTAATATACAACCTTTTCAAATACATCGAATACGAAATATGTTTTAATATATCTTACCATGAGTAGATAGGACTCCAGACTTTTCTGTTGCATAGATGTTCCAACTAAATTAAATGAAAGGTAAATTATAAAATACAATGCTAAGAAAATCTAGTGTAGTTCGATTTATTTAAAGAAATAGTTATTTTCTGTTTGAAATACCAATTATCATGGCCTTAGATTTAATGATAAACCTTGCCAATTAATTTAAAAAAAGAATGGAGTAATATAAAAGAACCTGACCACTTAAAGCCTGGAGCACGTAACGAACAAGGACACCATTTCAGCTGCTGCACCCATCCAACAATCGCTGAGCTGTTGTATCAGCCGGTGAGTGTGAATAGGCCCGGATTCTTTGTAATAATTCCCAGAATTTTCGAGTAGGGATCGCGCCTATGTCTGGTACCTTAACAAAATGCCCACATGAGAAAGCGATAAGATGAAAATGTACCCAACTGTCTTCATTTAAAGCAAATATATTTATACAGTGAAAACTGCCTAGTATGAAATGTCGCATGAGACTGACTGTGACATCGTGTCGGATTAAACAGGTTGCTGGATTCTTAAATGAAGTTCAGGGATAAAATATGATTGATGATAAATATAGGGTCGGAGTTTGCAATGAAGCATGTCAGCATAGATTTCCTGTAAAATGTAATGTCATTTTGAACTTTTTGTGATTTTGAAATGACTGTTACCATGCTAATATGATAGCACTGAACTTGCCTAGTTTGTTATCTCTAAGGGTTATACTTACAATTCAGTGTATAGTTGTTCAGAAACAATGTTGTAAAGACAGTTAAAATATGTCACGTGGTTAATACACAACAATAAGTTAGCTGTAACTGTGTTGAAATGTCTATGCACTCTGTACCACGCCAGTATAAGTATATAAATGGAGAGTTACATACCTGTTGGTGTCCAAGCTTTGTTGAAATACTGGCACGGTCTGCGATAAGGTGAAGGTGCACTACAATCTTATCATGTGATAAGGCATGATCATGTAAATATTGGTAATGAAGAACTAGATGGCGCGAAGAGTAGGCCATTTTAGATACAATGTGTAGCGAATTTGGGTGCTCTATTTCTTTACCCATAAATTGGCCAAGTTAACAATGTGTTAAACGTAAGATTTCATATCCTTCCCCCAAAAAACATTTATACAGAGTATCTAAGGCAACACGGACCTTCAACACTAATTCTGGCCCACAAGTTGCTTGATGCTGTGTTTACTTCATCTAATTTATGTTATTGGTGAACATTACATTTCTATGGTGAAGGAACATTGAATCCCTATATAGAGTTAATATTCACCTTTACTATTCGACTTTTCATCCATTCATATTACAATCATTACATAGGATAGGTATAATTACAAAGGGATAACCACGGATATGGTCGGTTATCAAGCATCCCATGTTAACTGGTCACATCCGTCGTTAGCCCTATTTCTTGATCAGGTACATGGAGTAAACCGTAGTCAAAACCAGTATGCAAAGAATGCCATAACAACTGACATGGAACACGCTCGACAGCGTATGACCTAGTGACAGACGATGTCTGTAAATTATACATTGTAAATGCAAAATAATTACAACGAACATATATTTTGCAAAATGCTTACTTTAAAAGATGACATGTAATAAATGATGATTTAAAAACCTAAATGGGGCTAGTATTTTTTCATATGAACTGTGCACAACGATGTACAAACACCGGCTATTCGATTCTGGGTGGTTTGAGAAAGCAAACAACATCATCCTGCCTTTGCTTTTGTCGGAGGTCCGTGTTGCCCTATATTCGACTTTTTATATATGTTTTGGGGGGTTATGATTACGTTTAATGCAATGTTAACTTTCGCCAATTCATATGGAAATCCATAACAGTTTTTTTCTATGCAGGACTAGATATAGCGATGATGTTTTCTGACATAAATGCATCGCATGAATCATTTTATCATGTCTTAGGATATCTTTATTATTCCGGATTCTACGGATCTGTCTTCCACGACTTTTGTTTATGTAATTTTTCACCGAATGACACCTAAAATTCGTCCACAATATTAGTGCAAACTCTTAACAGATAACGTCATACCATAAACAGTAAATAAGTAGGCAACAGAGGCCCAAACAAAATTGGGGTTTAAGCACAATCTTCTTCAGATCAAGTGGCCCTTTTCTCAAAGACTGTCCTGTTTTTATCAGATTAGCGCGGTCTGCGAGGTTCACAATCCCCGTCCACTATCAGTTAAAGCCTTAAACTTGACACGAGGGTAAGTGCTCTTTGTAATTCGTTTTAAGTATTTGAATGACATCCCTACTTTATTACATGTTTTAATTACACGCGCGAATATATAACAGTGTGTACTATTTTCACGAGAATCAATTAATAAATCAGAATGACGTCATTTACAAATGAGTTGATTTATTATTCAAATATCTAGGTAATCTGATAGAAAAAATTAATGTCTATGCTTTGTAATCAACAGTGCACATTTGCTATTGCATATATTTAGGTATATGTAACTTGCACGTCTTTCATTGTACAACATATCGATTTAATGCCCGATTAGCTTTTCATACCGCACATAAAATTGATACCAAAGGCGCGAGGGTAAAACCCTATAATAGGAGTTTTTTCTATACAGAAGCTTCCTTGGGGTGGGGAAATTACTATACAGTCAAGATTTTCAACAAAAACTTTGCCAGACAGGGCGCTTGATGAAGGCGAAAGAATAATGGCTG